>BQNB010078621.1:0-30495 GCA_026074375.1 Tanacetum coccineum | reverse complement strand
GTGCTAGTTAGTACTGTATGTCTGTTAAAACTTTGCCTAGTAGTACTAAAATGTTTAGTACCGCTATCTCTAGCAGTAGTAACTAGAATTTTACCAGTTCTAGTTAGTACTGCTGAAGGAACAAATTGGTTTTGTTTATTCACTCTTTTTACATTGTTCCAAGTTTCCCTTAGCTCCTTTTGACTAGTCTTTTTGTTCCACCCACTGTTTAAGTTAGCTTTGCTAGCCATCCTCTTCTCATGAAAATCACAATCTCGAATTAAATGATTAAGACTACCACATACAAAACATGCTCTTACAGTAAACCCATACCCCAACTCTGTCTTATCAACTTTAGGTTTTTGACTATGTGTGAATTGATTCTTAACAGTTTTCCTAGGAGTTTTTACTTGCTTGTTAGCAAAACTAGGTGTTTCTTGTTGTTTTGTTGGGATAGACACACACTCATCTTCACTATCTGATTTATACTCCTCAATGATAGGAGCATCATACCAGACCTTAAGTTGACATTCTATATTAGATTCATTGACAACTGGTTCAGATACTAATTCAGAGGGTTCTACACTAATGTTAGATTCACATGTATCAAATTCACTTGATTGTGATTTAGATTCACTAGGTTGAGTCTGTTTTGGACCATATGTAAATTGTGAGTAATCTACTTCAATATCATATCCAAAGGGCATATAATTTCCTGTCATGGGTGGGGGTACAGCATGCATTCCACCTGCTGTAACAAACCTATCATACAAAGGTTGTTTTTCCAACTCACTTTCCTTATTCAAAAACACACTTTGCAAAACTTCATTTTCATAACTCAAAATGCCATCAAATCTGTGATCCCCATATCCAAGCCTAAATTTATCATTAGCACTCATTTGAGTATTTAGCAGTTTACCAAGATTTTTTGAAGAACTTTGCCAATTTTCAAATTTGGTTTTTAAATCTTCTTTCTCTTTAAGAGCTTCTGCTAATAACTTCTTATGGTATGTAAGCACATCAGTTTTATCATCTAAATCAATTTTCATAAATTTAATCTTTTGCTCATACCAAAGTTGATTTTGCTGATGAGTAACTAATTGAGCCTCTACCTTTTTTAAACCTTGATCATAAGCTTTTATTTCTACACTAGCATCACTAAGCTGTTCTCTTTGTTCATCATATAATTTTTTAAGTTTTGCATATGATTGCTCACATTCAGTAGAACAAGTATGTACCTTAGGATTAGAACTTGAGTTGTAGGCCATCTCTTCTTCGACAACCAAATCTTGTGTGTAGAAAATGTGTTCTTCTTATTCAAAGCTTCTCAACCAGCTCTGATACCACTTGTTGATCCCGTTCTGAATAGATCTTTAACTCCTTAGCTGATATAAGGATTAGTTGTATTGGATAAATCCAAGACAACTATAGTAGAAACTTTGATTGGAAATATCACAAACTATGCAGAAACTAGGTTGTGATACTAAAAAGAACAATAACAATAAATCAAACTTTTAGCCTCAATATATTAATACGATCACTCTTAATAGTGATAGGGTTTACAACCTTGAAGCTATAACTAACTATGAAAAAGGTGTGTATGATGATTGTGTAGAGATAGATGTGTTTGTGGAGATTGATGTCTTTTCTCTACACCCTAGGACCTCCTTTTATAGTACAAGGAGTCCTAGTAGGTTACAACACATTTAATACTTTCCTAAGTATTATACATTAATACATTTAAATGCTTTCCTAATAAACCTTGTAACCTACTCATCATATTTAATACTTATTAATACTTTCCATAAGTATTAAACCTTCCTATTCAACACATTTAATATTATAAGGAAACTAAATCATTTGATTATCAATCATAATCTTCATATCTTTGACCATATCTTCTACAATCTTTCATTATTTGTAGAATCTTCATTATGTTGATTTAGTCCCTCTTGTTTCATTTATTCAAACAGCATCAAGGAATCTTTAATTCCCAACAATCCTCCCCTAAACTTGATATTCATCTTGTTAATCATCAAGTTTCTTGAATGAAAGATTCCCAACAATCTTCCCCTAAACTTGATATTCACTTGTTAATCATCAAGTTTCTTCAATGTAAGCTTCTTGATCACCAGGAGGATGTATCCAAACACTTCTTCACTTCTAAAGCTGTTTCTTTGTCATCTTCCACCTTGCTGTTTGAAATCTTGTTATTCTTGTTTCTAGCATCATTTAAAGTCTCATCAATGAAGGTAACCTCTGCATCTGCATCATCAATCCTCCCCTGTTTGGATGCATCCTCACCCAAACTTTGAGATTCGATATGTATGTGTCGGGTTTAGTGAGGTTGAGCTTCTTTTGGTAACTTTCAACACCTAATTGAAGATCTTCCACCCGCCTTTGAATGACAATACGGCTGGTGTACATACGTAATGCCATATTCAAATCATAAAGTTCGTCGTTCTGTGAGGCATGGTCAGTATTGTTGATCGAGTAAAAGTAACTTGTCTTCAATTGTATTGTATGATGTTGTCTTTTGATATCACCTTCTTTAATTGTACTCAATAGGCTTTGATGATCATCTCGGTGGAACTTTTAGGTCTCTTCCTGAGTGACCAATACGTTAGTCATACTTCTTCATGATTTTAAGTCTGGTTACTGCAATGATTCTTCTTCTGGAGTAAACATCTTTGGACGAAGTCAGGTTACTTGCATATTTGTAAAATCTTTGGCGTTTGGGACCCCAGTGTAAAGTGCCCAAGTAGGCATGTTGATCATATTTCAACTATACGGGACTCCATAATTCAGGAACCAAGTCTTCGATCCATTTGAGCTCATAAGTAGCAGCCTTTGTCTTTTTCACTGAAGTTGAGTAACATTTGCTTAAGTCTTCACCCTTCAGATATTCCAGATCTTTATTAATGAAGTAATCCTTAGGGATAATTTGGCGACCTCGATGATCTTGAATTAATGGAAGAGGCTTTCTAAGATTCAACGGATACGGTATGTTTTTAGGATTATGTCAGTCAAGTCGTTTAGTTTTTGCTTTTGAACATTCTTCAAGATGGTACTCTAACTCTGTAATACTCTTGCAAGTGCCTTTGAGCAGGTTGAATGCCGGTCCAACTAAAATTTCTTGAGTTAGATTTGGAATTTTAAGCCGATTCAAGATAAATATAGAGAAATCAAATGAAGTATCATTGAGCTCATCAAATGAAGTGGGAGGTTCTTCAGCATATGCAACTTGACTAATCCATGTCTGAGGAGGTTAAAAGTCAACATGTTGTCTCTTACTCCAATCAGGATCAGGAGTTGGAGGTCGCTTAGGTTTCTTGAACCAGTCGGCTTTGGTAACCTCTTTGTCAGCGGGTTGTTCATCATTGTCTCCCGTGATGAACTCTTGATCTTGTTGCATGCAGAAAGTCTTCATCATTATGACTTGGCTTCCTCTAACATGGCAGACTTGCCGAAAAAGTTATGTTAAGATTAAGAGGCATCTTTAGAGGTACTTGAAGATTTATTTTCCGTTGACCATGAATCTCTGGAGGACTCAACATCTTTACTCGATTTCCTTCTTTGCTTCCCTCGGTCTGATCTAGCGAAGCGGTCTCGATCTTTATCACTCTCGACTCGAGTCCTCTTCAATGAAAAGACTTCACCATATGAATAAAAGAGATCTTTGTCAGTGTTATACGACTCGACCAGTGCATCATAAAGCTTCTTTTTGTAGTCAGCTTTATCATATGACTTGTTCTTCTCCATCTTGTCTATTAGTATCTTTGTAAGTTCAAACTCATAGAGTGATGCGGCCGACTCATAGTTGACGTTCGTTTGTGAAGAAGTCCTGTCAAGACTACACGTCATATTGATTTTGTGACATTTTTCTCTATCACAGGATTTGAAAAATCTAATATTGCTTGAGGAAGAATCTGAGGAAGTTAGGTGTTGACTTCTTCCTTAATAAGAGCTATCATTGACGTGTCAACGAGTTCTATCTAAGCATTCTTCTCATCATGAGCTTCTTGTCTATAGTCCAAATTATGTGCTAGAATGGCCTTGTTTATCGATTCTCCAAGTTTGTTATCCATGTAATGATAAACTATAGCAGGAATAGAGGAGAGAGCTTGAGCATATTGGTCAACTTGTTTTTATCTCTGACACATCTTTTTCCAGGTTGAAGACTCTTTCATTGAATTTGAATACAGAAGCAAAATTTGAAAGTGCGGTAAGTGATGTTGTAGTCTCTGAAGTTGTCGGTGTAGGTGTTGGTGTTGCTTCTTATTGTAGAGGATTGAAGAAAGAAGGTGGTGGAGGAACAGTTGTAGTGAAACTTGATGTGATTTCTAAAATTGCTGTTGTATACTGAGTTGTGGTGTCCATCAAAGAAGCAATCTCAATGTCAGCTGGAGATGGATTATCAAGATTTAGGAGTTTGATTGTAAAGTCAAAGGAGACAGAAGAGCTTTGTGTTAGACCTTCAGAATTTTGTGTGTCAAGAACAGGTGTAAGTTTCACATGAGCATCTTCCTCTTCTTGCTCAAATCTTGATTGTTGAGAAACATTTTATTGTTCTAAGGCACCTTGATCAGCATTGATCATATCAGTATCTTCATTTCCTAAATTCACATTCACATCACCATATAGCTCCTTAGTAACCTCATCATCTTCTTCTTCATTCATTGATTCTTCATCAGCAATCTTTTCTTCCTCTTTAATATTGAATTCATCATCATATTCTTCTTTTTTTCGTTATGTTCTGCATTAGTCTTATTGGGATCAGGAATCTCATCTTTATCAGATTCTGTCTTTTCGTTATCACTCTCATCATTATCATCACTATCATTATCAAGGTCATCCTCATTATCATCATCTTCATCACTATCTCCCTAAGATTCTTTCTCACTTTCAGATTCGTACGTAGTTACATCGGGAACCCCTGGTATAGGACCAGTTCCTTTATCTGTACCCGAAGTCTTTTGTTGTTGCTCATTAGGAACCTTTGACTGAGTGTTAACTCCATCACCTGAGCCACTTGCATGTGATGTGAAAGTGTTTCTTGCTTCTTTTGGTAGCCAGCTTTAGTTGTTCTACTTCTGTTAATGCAACCTCAGATAAGACAGCTAATCCTTTGGCTTTTGTCTTCTTTGCAGGTTGCTTCTTCTTTTCAGGTTTAGCCAACTTAGCTTTTGATTGAGTTTTTTTCTTGGGTTTAAAACCCTTTTTAAAAGTAACCCGAAAACCCCATTCGACCCATTTTAGCTAAGTATGCCTAAGATCTTCGCTTCTCATAAGTGTTTATTATGTCAATAATGTTCATAATACTCTTAAGATCATATATGAACTCTTGTTTGAAGCTTTGAATTCTCAAACCCATGTGTTTTTATATAAACCCTAAAAATGACCCGTTTTGATTTTCTAGCTAACAGATCCTTTTTCTAAACTTTTGTTACATTAAAACTTCTTATTTTAGCTTATACTAATAAGCTATCACCTGAAAATATCATTTGGAATCTTAAAATAACCTTGCATGGCTTTTTGGACTTGTTTTGCAAAAGTTTTCATGCATAGGGGTATATATTGTAACTTTTGGAAATTTATAACAAAAGGGGCTAAAAATGTCATTTTCTTAAAGTTATAACTATAAGGACCTATTTTGCCAAGTTTCAAAGTTAAAGGTTTATTATATATATACTTTTTATATAAAGGACTAATCTTGTAAAAGTTTATAAACCAAGGGTATATATTGTCAATTTTGCAAACTTATACAATATTATATTTTTATATTTATTATAAAAAAATATATAAATTATTCTAGCTTTTGAAGAAACTTAAAACTATAATGTATCACATTACTAGGGAGCTTCATCTAAGGGGTTTCATTTGAGTATACGTTTTGACGAGTTTACTCGATTTACGATTTAAAGTGTCCTGGCTCCTTAAACGTTTACTACATGACCTCTGAATTATGATGGCCCGAACAGTGATACAATATTTCCATAATAAATCCAATCAAAGTGATATTTCATTATGACATAAAACATATCCAATCAAACTAAGACTTGACATATTACCCAGGTTGTGTGACGAAGCCATTACTTTCACTTGATATACTTTTGCCATAAATCAGATTTTCCTGTACTGTTAAGGTGAGTTCATAGCCTCAATTTTAAATCTTCTATTTCATAAACCCGTGAGGGGGATACATGCTATAAACTATGAATACTAGTGTTTTCTAAATGTATGCTATCATAATATATTATTGCTTGTGATCTAAGTCCCTTTATGCCAAAAGACCCCACTATCATGGACCATTAATCACTTGCGAGTGAACGCGAATATTGTGAATAGGCCTATTGGGATTGACGAATCCCGTTTGTGTTAGCCGGATAGGTAACCAAACGTACTATATTTTAATCTCATAGGTATATGGAAATTACATACACCGGGGGCCATTATCATTATATATATCATTATTGATATATACACAAGTCAGTTTGTGTGCGATGAGCTTAGACACAATAATACACTATTAATACTGTTTTCCATAATAATTGTATGTGTTGCAATTATTACACTTATGGGTGTATAACAACGTAATCCATTGTTTATAATGATTCTATTTATTATAAACCTATGAATTTCACTCAACCATTGTGTTGACCTTTTTAGCATGTTTATCTCAGGTAACTGAACATCTTATGGCACGGAGTGGCACGAACTTGAAGATGGCTAAACTGTTATCATTCAAACTTTATGTTTTCATGTAGATTTTGGGACCTCTGTTTGTAAAAACTCTGATGAAATAATGAATGATAACTTATCTTTTAAAAACATCTCTTTCAAGTCATTTTCTATGATTATGACTGTTGTACTATGAAACAATACCCCAGATTAGCTTCCGCTGCTATATGTCAAAAATGGGGGTGTTAAAGATAGTGAGCGCAAGAGCCACAGATTATAAAGGACCTAGTTAAAAACCTGAGACTATAACTGCTGTTTCCCGCGTCCTTCGAGTGCGCACTGCGCGATCTCCGAGCGCGAGATATGAGCGAGCGCGTACACAACAAACGTGACGCGGCGCGCGTTATTATATAAATAACTTATGTTATTTACTACTGGGTTGTTAACAGAGTGATGTCTTCTTCTTTCCTCCCAACACCTACTATCCGATATTGAGGATGCTTTGTCCTCCAACTTTGGACTATATCCCGGCTTCCCCGGACTATGTCCCAGCTTCACCAGGAAAAACTTATTCTAGCTCTTCAAATAACTTATTTGTGTAGTTGCCAATAGTTTCACACACTCTTTCAACTTTTCATGATGACCCTATATGAAGGTTCATGCATGCGCGCGAGAGACTATGAGGCTAAAGAATCACCTATTCCACCACCAACTATTGTGCCTCCATCTCCAATTCTATCTCCAATGTTTAATCCTTAAGAATTCTTTCATCCGGAGGAATTATTGTCACCTAAGAAACAAGGCCATAACCCATCATTCTCCTCTACTTCTGCCCTACCTCAAGACTTTAAGATGGGAGAAAGCTCTTGTAAGACAAGTTTGGAATGTCATGGGGAGCAAATTAATGAAATTCTGAATCACCTAGATGAACTCTCTCTCGATCGCATTGAGCACATAGAAGATAAAATAGAAGGTCTCAGAAAAGGTCGGGTGATTATACAACAAGATCTCAACAATCTTGGAAGCTGAACAGTCCAAAGGGCTCAGTCTCGGATTACAAACTGGGGGGGGGGTGAAAAGAAAATCAAATGGAAATTAACAACAAGATTGCTTGGGCTCGCTTTAGCGAGAGTGCGAGAAATCTAGACAAATCATCGAAGAAATCCAAGTTCGTCACCAAGCAGACAAGGAAAGTCTTCTGAATGCAATCTATGAACTCAAGAACAGCCAGAAAGGACTATCAAACTACTAGATTAGATACTAGTTATAGCTTTTAACCTAGCCATGGGATGTGTGGTATAAATAACACCAACTTTGTCAAATTTTGCTATATACAGTACGAAGTGCAAAGAGAGTTCATGATATAATATAATGGTAAATACCCGTTTATAATACCTTGTTATTTCATAATACCAATATATCCAACCTAAAACAACTTCTCTATACATCATCTAATGTTCTCCATACACGTTATGAATCATACCATGAATTAAAATAAATCATAGATACTTATTTGATATGAATTATCTATGATTTCAATATCACTATTGTGACAATTTTATTTTTTTAAACTTTAATCATTTTAAGAATTGTAATATCATTCTTATTACGTGTTATCTTATGTTGATAGAATGCCTCCCAAAAGGATATCAACATCTGAGCAAGAACAAAATTCAATGGTGGAAAAGCAATAGGTGTTGAAAGGAGGGGGGTGGGGAGGGGGGGGTGGGGGGGGGGTGGGGGGGGGGGGGGTTGGGGGGGTTGGGGGGGGGGGGGGGTGGTGTGGGTTGTGGGGGTGGTTGGGGGTGGGGGTATTTGTGTGGGAGGAGGGGGAGGTGTAGGTGATGGTGGGGTAATGGGGTGTAGAATTTGGCGTCCAGACTGCAGTAACCACCTGCTCAAGCAACACTAGTTCCTTGATGGCACTCTCGGTCCACCAGCCATGACTCAGGCTGCCATCAGGAAACTAGTTTGCTGACAGTGTTATCGCAGCTCTAGAAGCATAAGCCGCTAACATGGCAAATACTGATAATATCACCAGACAAGAAGAAGCTCCTGTGCAAGACAATGTTAGCTACAAAAGTTCATAAGCTGCCAACCTTATCAACTTCAACGTTACATAAGCTGAGAGCGTTGGTCGTCAATCCGCTGGTTTGAAAGAACTAAATCAGTGTTTTCCCGTAGCAACTGTACCAAGACTGCAAGGTAAAGTTTGCTACTGGTACTTTAACTGAAGAAGCTCTATCTTGGTGGAATTCTTTTGCCCAACTCTATTAGGATAGAAGAAGCTTACAAGAATACCTGGTGAATACAAGAAATTTTGATAAAAAATTAATGTCCCGAACTGAGGTCCAGAAGATGGAAGACGAATTTTACCATCTGACTGTAAAGGGGAATGATCTCAAGACATATGTGAGAAGATTCCAGGAATTGGCAACCTTATGTCCCACTATGGTGCCAGATTCTGAGAAAATGATAGAAGTTTTCATCGGGGGATTGCCTCGAAGTATTGAAGGGAATGTTACCGCCTCTAAACCTCAAACTCTAGAGGAAGCCATTAACATAGCCCAGAGGCTAATGGATCAGGTAACAAAGCACACTCTGGTGCAAGTATCAAGTGATCATAAACGAAAGTTTGACGACAGAAGAACTTTCAACAACAACAACTACCGTAACATCAACACCAACAACCGCTACAATAATCACCAACCATAACAGAACAAAAGACAGGAAACCTTCAGGGCTTATTCCAGCCACTGGAAGTAATCTGCTACCATTGACAGTTACTTGCCATGCTTGTGGAGAGAAAGGGCATTATGTAAATCAGTGCAGAAAGACCACCAACAACAATGCCCAAGGAAGAGCCTACATGCTAAGGGATAGGAATGCTCATCAAAACCCGAACATAGTTACGGGTATGTTCCTTCTAAACCAACATCTAGCTAGAGTATTATTTGATTCTGGAGCCGATAAAAGCTTCGTATCCATATCTCTTGCCTCTAAGCTAAATACTTCACCCATTACAATAGATACCTTTTACGATATCGAAATGGATGACGGAAACTTAGTAAGCACAAATGATTCGTAGTTTTATACACGTAAAATATTTATAAAATATAATACTTTTAAAAGAGTAATTAAGAAAATTACCAAGTTACCCTTGATAAAATTCACTCTCAAAAATATATATAATATAATATATAATACGTATATTAAACCGGGTAAGTATGATCACCCGGGCGTTTATCCCCAACGACAGTGACCATTGAAACCACGTTTAGGTTTGGATCCTATTTGAATGAAGCAAAGAAATTTTTGGATAAGCTATTACTACGAAATTAAGAAGCAACAAATAATGACAATTAAGCGAAATAAATCAAATTGTAAATCCTAAAAAAGTAAACAAATTATACTAGATAAAGAAAAACGCGAAGATTATTAAAAACAAAAGCCCTAATTTTTATCTCTTTATAAAAGTTTAATTAAACTAATTAAAAAAATCAACCCTAAATACTATAAAAATTAATAAATTTAATTAAAAACTTAACTAAGGACTAATGGTGCAAAAACCTAAGAAACTAACGGGGAAACTAACAAATTAACGGAGGGATTAACTGAAAAACAACTAGGATCGAAAAGTTACACTTTCTACCCTGAGAATCTATCACGACAACAAACTAAGTCCAATAAGCATTCGAAATTTTTAAAGAGCTTAAAATGAAAAACTCAAAGAAGCAAAGTTGTAAAGGAAGCTAGTGGGAACAAGATTAATAAAGGCTACTTGGGCTGAAACTCACAAATAAGCTCAAAAGGAGCTTATCTTTAAGCTGTTACAGAAAGGAGGGCTTAACCCTTGGTTTTAGAAAATAAGCTATAAAAAACTCAAAACTAGTTCAAAATTAAAAAGGAAAGAAGTTCTAGAAAGCTTATGATGTGTTTAATCTATAAATGAAAAGAAATTAAAGCTTAAGCTACTTTTATGCTACTGAAATCGATCAAGAAATAAGCAAACTCAGGAAATAAGCTAGGAAATACACAATTAAAATAAGCTAAAAACCTTAATAAGCTAAACTAGACTCTAAATCCTTAAGGACATACCAAACTACTTATTATCCATCTAAATAAGCTATAAAATCTAGACTTAAAGGCTGAATTAACAAATTTAGACTCTACTTAAGTTCCTACTGATTTTGGAATTTTCAGGTTTTTATGACTTTTGACAGCTAAATTAAACTAAGGAAATAAGCTAGAAACTGCAAATAAAGACTTAAAATGTATTAAGCTATATGAAAACTTAAATCCTACTGAATTTGATAAGCTAAATCCTAAAATAACCTATCTAAATTAAGCTAAGAACACAGCAGTACTAACTGAGGTTAGTACTGGTAGTGTAAAAGTTCAGCAGTACTTTCAAGTGAAAGAACTGCTGATGCAATTTGACTTTTAAGAACAAAATTAAGCTATGAAATAAGCTAGAAAATGAAAACTAAAGCTAAATTCATAATAAGCTATAACTAAACTTAATACTACTGAATTAGCCAAAATCTAAACTAACAGTACTAACTTGTGAGAGCAGTACTAACTTTGGAAGTTAGTACTGGTAGTGCAAAGGTTCAGCAGTACTAACTGAGGTTAGTACTGCTAGTGTAAGATCAAGAGTTCACTAAACCAAACACCCCTTTTGGTTATGACAGGTTTGAGTAAAGCTTTGAAAGAGAAATCTAATGAACAAATACTAAATACCAGATAAAAACTAGCTTAAAACAAACTTAGTAATCATGATTAAAACAACTGAATAAGTAAAATTCTAAGATCTTAACTAATTAATCTAATATTTTTGGATTTTATAAGTTTTTATGACAGAATTTTAATAACTAATGATCTATAACTTTTTAAGCAAAAACAGATTAGGACAAACAACTAAACATCATTAGAAAAGTCATTTAAACACTAATAAGCAAGAGAATAAGCAAATAAGCAATATTAAGCATATAAACTAAAACTAAGCAATTTAAACTGAAATTAGAGAAGAATGAAAAGAGAAACTTACTTGATCCTTTAGCTAAACAAAAGGAACCAATAATGGCAGCTACAAGCTCTCTAGCTTATTAGATAAGCTAGAGTAAAGTCCTTGGGATCTCTTCCAAGTTAAGATCCCCTTCCAAAAGCTCAAATACAATAAGATCCATAATAGTTTTAACTGATTTAAGGTTTAGATAAGATTAATATCGAATTCAAACAGCTCTATTTCAGCTTATAGACTGAAAGAGCTTATTATGAGCTTATTGAGACAATTTTAGCTTATTAAGAGAGCTTATGACTTAAAATGAGAGCTTAGAAAATGAGATTTAAAACACTAAAAACTGAATTTCATTAATTAAAACTGAATTACATTACTAGAAAAGAAGATTACAAAAGCATTTAAGTACAATTACGAAATTAAGCTAAAAATTACTAAAAAGAAAGATCAAAAAAGAGAGACTCGACTAAAAAACTAGGTGGTATGTGTATGAGAAGTGAGGCCTTTTTATAGTGCCAAGCTGAAGCTTCTAGGTCCTTTTGCCTTGCTCTCCAAAATTTTAATCCTGGCCAATCATTTCTTCAATCATTTGAGCTTCATTTGTGGCCGTTTGATCAAATAGTGGACACCTGAGGATTGCCAGGCTGGCATTCTTTGATGTGACGTTTGTGCTTCTTTTATGAGGGTTTTAGCACAAAAACCCACTTAAATTTGTGCTTTCACCATTACTACGTGGCATTCTTTCTTGGGATTGGACCAATCAGAGATGGGGAGTGACATTTCTCACTGCCAATGTGTACTTGGAGGGGGGGGGGGGGAGGGGGGGGGGGGGGGGGGGGGGGGGGGGGGGGGGGGGGGGGGTGGGGGGGGGTGGGGGGGGGGGGGGGGGGGCGGGGACACCTAAAATATGTCCTTTGTACCCTCTAATTTGAAAACCCTTTGTTGTAAGTGGAGGGTGAAATGGGGAAGACGATGAACAGTGAATGGGATTTACCCGCCTATTTTATAACTGAAATGGGTAAAACTCGTTTAAACTTTGGCTTTGTTCACAAATGGTCCTTGTGCTTCTCTTCCCATTTTCTAGTTATAAATGACTTTTGGAAAATGCAAATCTGGCCCTTGTGGCTTTATAAAAGAGGAAATGGCTAGGGATTTGGCTTTGGCTTGGCTTCGGCTTTGTACTCTTCTGATTCTCGTGTCCGTGCCTGCTCGCTTTTGACTGTTTTCTTGTGATTATTGACTTATCCGTACCTGCATACACAAAACACAAATACAAGCATATTTTTGCTATTTTTGGACTGTTTTGGGTTTAATTGGGTCTTTTTAGGTACAAACGGATATATGTATTTTACACTTATCAGGTGGAAATCATTGGAGTAGATGACTAGAGAAGCTTTGGAATATAATTGAAACAAAATCAAAAGTGCGTTATTCCGAAATCAAACCAAATGCTTCTAGGATGAATACAACTTCTAGGGAAAGTGTTAGTAAAACGGATGAAAGAATTGATAAGCTTGCGGACCAACTTTCGACCTAATTGTTTCTAAAAAAGTTGTCACTCCCGCTCCGGTTAAAGCGGTTGAAGAAAACTTGCGTTACTTATGGTGGTGCTCATGCTTGGTACAATTGTCTAATACGATATACAATCAAGCTAGTGTTGTGCGGCAGGTACTTACAATCAAGTTAACCCGCCAAATCGTGTTAGTAACCAAATGGCACCACCTGGTTTTGCTCCGGTGCAAAACAATGGTCAAAATAGGTATAATCAAAATCAAGGTCAAGGGAATAATTTTAATCGGGGAAATAATTTTCATGGTAATCAAGGTTTTCAAGTTCAAAACAATCATGCTCCAAAATTTCAAAATCAAGGATTTCAAAACCAACCTTTTCAAGTTCCTAATAATCAAGTTCAACAAGAGTTTTCAAATGAGCTTTCAAGTTACAAGAGAACTAATGATCAAATGATAAGAAACATGCAAAATTGAATCAACTCGTTGAAAGGAGAAGTTAAGAATGAAATTCAAAACACGATGAAGACTCAACAAGCCGTCTTGATGAATCAACAAAATGTTTTTCAAACTAACTTGCAAAATATGTTAAGTGGATTCTTTCAAAACCAAGCCTCAACTTCGGGTACTCTTCCGAGTAATACCATTCCAAACCCGAAGGGTGAGATGAAAGCGATCACTACTCGAAGTGGTGTTGCTTACGAGGGACCCTCGATTCCTACTAATCCTTCTCCTAAAAAGGTAGTGGAACGAGACATCGAGGAGACAACGTATAAAGAGCAATCAAATTTTCAAGGAAGTACCCCTCACATTCCACCTTCGGTTAACCCCATTCCAATTCTAGAACCCGATGTTCTAAAGACTTTACCTAAGCCGAATATTCCATATCCTTCGCAACTTGATAATCAAAAGCTTTGTGAAAAAGCTTCTTATCAAAAAGAGAAGATTTTTCAAATGTTTTAAGATTTACGCTTTGACATTAGCTTTGCGGACGCTTTGATTTTTATGCCAAGATTTGCTCCTACGATTAGGAATTTGCTCATGAATAAGGAAAAGTTGCTTGAATTAGCTAAGATACCGTTGAACGAGAATTGCTCGACGATGCTCCTCAAAAAGCTTCCCGAAAAGATTGGAGATCCTGGCAAGTTTCTTATACCATGTAATTTCTCAGGAATGGATGTATGTTACGCCTTGGCCGATCTTGGCGCAAGCATAAATCTTATGCCCTTTTCCATTTGGAAAAAGTTATACCCGAACTTACCCCCACGCGGATGACTCTTGAGTTAGAGGATAGATACATAACTCATCCTAAAGGACTCGCCAAAGACGTTTATGTCAAAGTGGTAAAGTTCCACTTTCCTACCGACTTTGTTGTTGTAGATTTTGAAGCCGATCCTTGAGTACCTCTCATACTTGGGAGATCCTTCTTAAGAACCAGTCGTGCCTTAATTGATGTTTATGAAGAAGAAATAACCCTTCGGGTTGATAACGAAGCCATCACTTTTAATCTAGATCAAACTACGAGACACTCCTCTACGAATGATAAGTCGGTAAACCGAATCGACATCATTGATGAGGTTTGTGAGGAGTATGCTCCGGAATTTCTAGGGTTTTCTAATAAATCTTCGGGTGGCAATCCCACCCCGACGTCTGAGCCTCTTACTTCTGAATTCATTTTAGAAGAGATCGAAGCTTATCTCAAGGATGATTCAATTTCACCAGAAATTGATCATGCCGATTGTGATCCGGAGGGAGATATTTGCTTAATTGAAAAATTGTTAAATAATGACCCATTTCAACTCCCCTGATGACTAAGCAAGGAGAAATTAATCAAGGCGAAATCCTCAATGGAAGAACCTCCGGGAATTAGAGTTAAAAGATTTACCGTCTCACTTGGAATATGCTTACTTGGAAGAAAACGACAAGTTACCAGTGATTATTGCAAAAGGTTTAAAAGATGATGAAAAAGAAGCTCTCTTAAAGGTGCTTAAATCTCATAAACGGGCCATTGCTTGGAAAATCACCGACATCAAGGGTATCGACCCTCGTTTTTGTACACACAAAATCTTGATGGAGGATGATTACAAACCCACGGTTCAAAGTCAAAGACGGGTTAACCCAAAAATTCACGAGGTAATCAAAAAGGAGGTCTTAAAACTCCTTGATGCCGGTATGATTTACCCGATCTCCGACAGCCCATGGGTTAGTCCAGTGCATTGTGTTCCCAAGAAAGGTGGAATAACCGTTGTTGCTAATGAAGAGAATGAATTAATTCCGACACGTTTAGTTACCGGGTGGAGAGTTTGTATCGACTATAGGAAGTTAAATGAAGCGACTCGAAAATATCATTTTCCATTGCCATTTATGGATCAAATGTTAGAAAGATTAGCCAGAAATGAGTTTTATTGTTTTCTAGATGGATTTTCGGGGTATTTCCAAATACCAATAGATCCCCAAGACCAGGAGAAAACTACTTTCACATGCCCGTATGGAACTTTCGCGTACCGTCGCATGCCATTTGGCTTGTGTAATGCTCCCGGTACTTTCCAACGGTGTATGATGGCCATATTCCATGATATGATCGAAAAGACTATGGAAGTGTTTATGGATGATTTCTCGGTTTTTAGGGATAGTTTTGATTCGTGCCTCTCTAATTTAGAAAAGATGCTAAAACGGTGTGAAGACACGAATTTAGTTCTTAATTGGGAGAAGTGCCACTTTATGTGTAGAGAAGGAATTGTGTTAGGACATAAAATTTCAAAGTCGGGAATTGAGGTCGATCGTGCTAAAGTCGATGTTATCGCTAAGCTACCTCACCCGACTACCGTAAAAGGTGTTAGGAGTTTCTTAGGTCATGCCGGTTTTTACCGACGATTTATCCAAGACTTTTCCAAAATAGCTAGACCGATGACTCACATTATTGAGAGGGAAACACCGTTTGTGTTTTCTAAGGATTGTATTGATGCTTTTGAGACTCTTAAAAAGAAGCTTACCGAAGCTCCGATCTTAGTTGTCCCGGATTGGAAACTACCTTTCGAACTCATGTGTGATGCAAGTGATTTCGCGATTGGTGCGGTTTTAGGACAACGAAAGTCGAAGCACTTTTAGCCTATACATTACGCTAGTAAGACAATGACCGAAGCTCAAATTCATTACACTACAACGGAGAAAGAAATGCTTGTCGTAGTGTATGCTTTTGAAAAGTTTCGGCCATATCTTGTCTTATCTAAAAGCATAGTGTATACGGATCACTCGGCTTTAAAGTACCTTATGAATAAACAAGATGCCAAGCCGAGATTGCTCTGGTGGGTTCTCCTCCTACAAGAATTTGATATCACCATCCGTGATAAAAAAGGAAGTGAGAACCTCGCGGCGGATCATTTACGCAGAAACTTTATCTCTAATATATATCCATACAACATGAGCGAGCATCCAAGTGTATACGATCACTCGGCTTTAAAATACCTTATGAATAAACAAATGCCGAAGCCGAGGTTGCCCGGTGGTGGCTCCTATCCTACAAGTATTTTATATCACCGATCCGTGATAAAAAAAGGAATTGAGAACCTCGCGTCGAATCATGTATCTAGACTTGCGAATCCTCAAAGGATGTGTTTAGAAAACAAGAGACATAAATGAAAAATTTTCCTTTAGAGACTCTTGGTGTAATATCTATTGAAATACGCCCATGGTTTTCGGATTTTTTCAGAATTATCCATGCGGGGAATTTTAATCATCAAAGGTAATGACATTCAACAAAAGAAGAAGTTTTTCAAGGACGTTAAACATTATTTCTGAGGACGATCCCTATCTTTTTTGTATTTGTGCGGATCAAATCATTTTCGAAGTGTGGTGCATGGGCAAGAAGCTAACGATATCCTCAAAGCTTGTCATGAAGGACCCATCGGGGGCCATCATAGTGCCAATCTCACCGTTCTAAAAGTATTTGATGTCGGTTTCTTTTGGCCGACCATATATCGAGATGCCCATACTATGATCAAATCTTGTGATACGTGTCAAAGACAAGGCAAAATTTCACAACGAGATGAAATGCCTCAAAACGCTATTTAAGTTTGTGAAATCTTTGATGTATGGGGTTATCGATTTTATGGAGACCATTTCCGGTCTTCACGTGAAATAAATACATCCTCGAAGCCGTGTATTATCTTTCGAAGTGGGGTTGAAGCAAAGACGCTCCCCACAAATGATCTCGATTGTAGATAAGTTTTTTAAAATCTTTTTTCCGCCCCGATTTGGAACACCTAGAGCTATTATAAGCGATCGTGGGACCCATTTTTATAATGATCAATTTGCTAAAGTAATGTCTAAGTATGGGGTCACTCATCGTCTTGCTACCGCTTATCACCCTCAAACGAACGGTCAAGTGGAGGTGTCCAATCAAGGTTTGAAATGTATTCTAGAAAGGACGGTTGGAGAAAACCATGCCTTATGGTCCGACAAACAAGATGACGCTTTATGGACATTTCGTACCGCTTTTAAAACACCAATGGGTTGTACGCCTTACAAGTTAGTATACGGGAAGTCTTTCCATTTACCTATCGAGTTAGAGCATAAAGCATATTGGGCTTTGAAACATGCTAATTTTGATCTTAAAACCGCGGGTGATCACCGGAAGCTTCAACTTAATGACTTAATGTACTCTGTGCTCAAGCTTAAAGAATTCTTTTGATATAACAAGAGAGGACAAAGAAGCTTCACGACTCAAAGATCAAAAACCTCATTTTTAATGTTGGTGATCGAGTTTTACTCTTCAACTCTCGTCTAAAGATATTCTCGGGAAAGCTTAAAACTCGTTGGTCAGGGCCTTTTACCATCACCAGAGTATTTCCATACGGAACCATCGAGTTTGCTGCATCTTGCCGGCTCACAACCGATGTTACAGCCTTCTAAAGAAAGCCCATAGTAAGTATAAAAATCCGAGACTGATAAAAGTTTGTTGCATCTTGCCGGCTCACAACCGATGTTGCAGTCTTCTAAAAGGTCGAGGGTTACAATTGCATAAATGTTATGTTTGAATTAATAAAATAGATCTCTATTATGGTAAATTTTAAATATGCTTTTTTGAACTTTGACTATTTTAAAATAGCTATGTATATACTGGAAACGGAGTAGTTTTTGAAACTTAAGGGTCCGTGAGTCCGATACTAAGTCCTTTGTGGTGTGTCGAAAAGCCTGGTCAAGTTTACTGCGAAGGGTTTTTGATTGCGTTTTTAACCGTTACACTTTATTTTTGGAATTAATAAGTATCGAAATAAAAGTCTTAAAGAGCCTTCAGGTATATGACTTAAATAAAATCTTAAGATACAAAATTAGGAATAAGAGAGGAAAAGTAAGTACACAATTAGCTTTTATGAGTAGTGTTAGCATCATAACTTGTATTTTGCAATGATCTTGTTTTTAAGCTTGGCTTGGAGAGGTGAGAGTCGGGGACGATAAATTTATCCATTTGGACACTTTTTGTGCTTTTTGTTTCATGATCCTAAAAGTTATCAATGAATAATGAAAGCAATACATTATGTCACACATGAATAAGTTGTAAGTTGTAAATTAGAAAAATCATAAAAATGGAAAAAAGGTTTGAAAAATAGGAAAAAGGGGTGTTTTAAAACTTGTGATTTCTAAACTTTTCCCACAAAAGACTTTGCTACTTTTCAAATGATTAGTTTGGGGAAGTTTTGAGGTATTTGGTTTTAGAGCATATAATATTGCGTGAGGACACGACAATCACTTAGATTGGAGAATTTTGATATGTGAGAAATCACATATCCTTTTTATATCAAAAATGACCCTTAAAATGAACAAATTGTGCAAATTATGCTTGTATATTACTTATTTTGTCATTTGTGATGTGTAGGTACGGATAATCCAAAAATCACAAGAAAACGGTCAAAACCGGACAAACACGAACACGAGACGAATAAAGTGTACAAGAGCCGGGAATTTCTAGCAAAGTCAACCCATGGTCAACAATGGTCAACTCACAAAAGACAAAAACCCTTAAAATACCCAAAATACCCTTAATGTTAAACCATTTTCACCTAAAGTCCCAAAAAGCTTAACACCGTTAGTCCAAAACTAACGGTTGTTAAATGTGTTTTATAAAACCCTCTTTACCCTTACCTTTAACAAGCCTAAAAACAAATAACCCGACCCAATCCTTTTCTTATAAACCCCGAGCCCAAGTCAACGCCCACTTAACCCTCAGTCAAACCAATAAACGTATAAAATTGGGGGGCGGGAAAAACAGTTTTACTGTTCACCGTCTCCCCCATTTCACCCTTCTCATTTTAACCTAATTAAAATGCAATTAAATACAATTAACCCACTTCTAGAAGCTCGTCCAGCGTTGCCATCAAGATACTAAGTACTATGCTCCAGCTCATCAAACCAAAATGTCACCAATAATTGTGATTGGTCAAGGAGTAACACGCGGGGCTCAAAAGAAACACATCTAGAAATGGGAAATTACAATAAAGGAAGGCCAAAAGAAGAACAAGAGCTCCAAAGAGTTAGGATTGCCAGCTTGGCAATCCGTGCGCTTACATTCTCATCCAAGGGCTAAGAAAGGGCATCCAATGATTGCAAGGAATAAAGGGCCAAGATTAGAGATCAATAGGAGCGTGTGCAGAGGTCTAGATCCTTTTCTTCAGGCCTAATAAGTAGGAGGCCTCTCTCACTCATAAAGGAATATCTAAGGTAGCTTTAGTGTAAACGTAGTGTAGCTTATTGAATTTCTAGCTTATGGTAGTTTAAACTCTTGTAATTTTCATTAAAAGCTTTGTAATTCAGTTTTCATTAATAAAATTTGAAGTTACTTTTAATCTTGTGTTGGATTCAGTTTACTTAAAAGCAAAATGGTTTAAAAAGCTCTCAACTGTTCTTTTAAGCTCTTAATAAGCTGTTATTTACACTACCTAAGCTAGCAAAATTCTCATTAAAAGCTCTTAAAGCTTAATGAGCTTATCGACACTTAATCCACCCTTAAACATACCACAACTTATTAATGGAAGGGAAACCAATTTTGGATGGGTTTCCAGGACCTCACCAGCTTATCCTAGGATAAGCTGGAGCTTGTTGAGCCGAAAGTATCTAGCAAAAGGTCAACAAAGTCAACTCTTGGTCAACATTGGTCAACCATAAGAAGACAAAACCCTTGAAAATACCACAAATACCCGTATGTTAAACTATCAAATTCATAAAGAACCCTAAACCCTAACAACGTTATCTTCTCTTTATAATAAAGAGATAACTAGTCGGGTTATCCTTTATCATTAAAACCTTAAACACCCGGGACCAATTCCTTTTACAATAAACCTTGAGCCCAAGCATAAGCCGGTTCCCCCTTGGTCAAAAGTTACCCTAACGTTCAAATACAGTTTAAAAGGGCGGCGAGTCCTTTTTTACTGTTCATCATCTTATTCAATTGATTACCCGTCAAAATCAAAGGGTTAATTCAAATTGATGATGAGGCATCAAGATTCGAGTACTAAGCTATGAGCTGGCAAAGTTAGACGTCACCTCAAAATTCTCATTGGTTACAAACAAACAAGGAGGTCCGCGGAATCCTAAAGATGCAAATATGGAAGGTTGGATTATAGATTAAATCCTTGTTAAAGATAGTACAAAGCCTCTAACACACGGATTGCCACGCTGGCAATCCGTGTGATCAAATATCAATCCAACGGCTAATACTTGAGATCAAATGATTGGCATGAATGAAGGGACGAGATCAAGGGGAGCGTCTAACAACTTGAGAGCCTAGATCCTTCATATGAAGCTTATAAATAGAAGGCTCTAAACCACAAATAACTGCATAAAAGGGGGATGAAATTTGATTTATTATCAGAAGCTTAAAAAAATTTAGTTTTGTAATTTTTCTTTAAAACTATTTTAGCTTAATGTTTTCTTAGGTTATTTCAATTTTCAGTATTTTGCTAATCAACTCATTTCATCTAAATATAATTCAAGTTTCTTAATATTGCATTTTTACTCCTTCATCAGGTCACTTTCTACAAAACATGATTAATAAGTTGTCACTATTTCATAAGATCCGTATAAGATTAATTCTCATGGCTCATTTAAGTTATCTAAGTTAGATTGAAACCAATTGATCATAATTTACTTACACATAAATATCAGTATTAATACATTTGCTATGGTTAGATTTGGTTTCTTTAGATGGATAAAGGCTTAACCTGGAAGAGGCTTATGGGTCTTTATAGCTTTATCCTTGTTATATAAGCTCGAGCTTGTTGGCTAGCATCGATTTGACTTAATCTTAGCCTTGTTTAGAGCAAAGGCTCTTGTAAGTCCTTTTTTTACAATTTTAGCTTAATTTTTGCTATTATTAGCTTATAACTGCTTATATTTGCTTATTGTTGTTTTAATTAGCTTATCTCTACATTTATTTGTTGTTTAATGCTTAATATGTTTATTAGTTAGCCTAGATTTTAGTTCGCTTGTTATGTTATAAAAACTGTCAAAAATTCAAAAAAAATAACGCTTAGATTAGTAGTTATTAGTTTTACTTATTCAGTGGCTTTAAATCTGTTTAATTAGGACTATTTTAGCTGTTAATTATCTGGTTTAATAATGTTTTGTGCATAAAAAATCAATCTTAATAAGTAAAAAATATAATTTAAGACTATTTTAAGGGGTTGTTTTAGCACAAGGCAGTACTAACTCAAGTTAGTACTGCCAAGGCCATTTGGTCCTTAGGATTGGTTTAAATTAACATTTGCAGGTTTATAAGATTGGATTTAAGGAAATTTATAGGTTTAAATTAGCTTTCATATATGTGATTTAGCTGTTAGTTAATTTATGTTGTTTAATCTCAGTTCTATTAGCATCATAAGCTTAAGTTTGTTTTTCTTAGAATAATTGCTCAATTTACATTTAGTTTGGTGATTTAAAAGTTGTAGAAACTAGCTCTTTAGCCTGCATGTGTTAGTTTTAAGCTTTGGTCATTATTGTTTGAAACTGCATCAGCAGTGATAAACAGCAAACAGCCATTTTCTAGTTTAAATATCAGAAGGTAATTGTAGGAGTTTGGGCTTGATATTTAGCATACTAGTAGGGTATTTACGGTCCAATGTCAATCTCTCTCAAACTTATTTTGTACCTAAAAGTTTATTTGCTTATCTGTCTTTAAGCTCAAAAGTTGCTAATTGTCTTTTCAAAAGTTTACTCAGCATATACTAAGTACAATAAGCTGTTTTCAAGCCACTTTTTCATTGAGTAATTGATTTTCAAAATGATTTTTAAAAGCTGTTTCATGTAGCTTTTAGGCCAGGCTTTAAGTAGGAATAAAGCTTATCTTCTTAAGGTTCCATCGTTGAGCTTATTTTTAAGCTCAAAAAGTGCAACCCTTGCTGTTTGTATGCAGTTTTTAGCTTAAGTGCTATTTGGCTTATTTGTGCTTATCTGCTTATTTTCCTAGCTTATTTAGGTCTAATATAGCTTATTAGGTTAGTATAAGTCTATTTTAGCTTATTTCCTTAGGTTTAGAACTTATTTTTAGCTTATTTGCATATTAGCTTAAAAACCTTAAGTTTTTAAGCCTTTTAGTACTTCTGTCGTTTTTAGCTTTTTCAGCTTAATGTCCTTGCTTATTTTTGTTTTTATTTGCTTATTAGGTTTAGTATTAAGCTTGTCTTAGCTTATTTGCTCTTTTCATTTGCTTTTTAGTGGCTTTAAATTCCCAACAAAGTTAGCATTCTAAGTCACTATAAAGAGTAAATAGCTTTTCTATCTAATTTTTGAGCTTATGTTGTGTTTATTTTTTGGTTTATTCAAAATAGTTGTTTTGCAAAAGTAGCTTATTTTTAGTGTTTTTCAAAAGAAATGGCAAAAATTCTGTAGAGTTATTAAAACACTTGGGATTTGTGGGAAACCACGGGTGAGCAAGACTCGCACCAGGGACTTCTACCACCCCACAGAGTTTTAAACCCTCACACACTAAAAACCATTGTGCTACAATTGCTCATCCTGGAAAATATTATATATCTAGACACAATTCTAATTATTTATATATGTTTTAGGCTTTTAGTATAATAAGTTGTTTTAGCTTATTTCACAGCTTATTCGATAAGCTGTGTTTCCAAGCTTATTTTTCCTAGATTCCTCATTACTCAAGCTATTTTTCGTAATTTTTCAGGATTTTTATAAATAGTTTAGTATTTTTAATACATTTAATTTTGGTTTTTAAAATCTTTTTTATGCAATATAAAAATTATAATAATGTCAAAAGAAGATAATTCTTTTTTAGAAAAATTTTATGTTAATTATAGTTATAGGAAAAATTTGTTTTGCTTCCGTAGGGTTTTAAATTGCAAAAATTTTCCATTTTTTTGAAGACCGGGAGGATTCAATACGTTTACGTTTTTTAGAGTTTCTATGCCCTAAAACACTCGCGCTTTGTAGTTATTGTTTTTCTTTGTTTTAGCTTTTTAGTCAATTAAGTCTTTCATAAACCAAAAAGATCATTTTAGGCTTAATTTTGATAATTGAAGGGTTTTTAGGTCCCGTTTAGGATTCCCAATTTGCGTTTTTAGTTAAAATTTACTTTCCCGTATTGATTTCTTGTAGTTAGGTTTAATTGTTCCTTTATTTCACTCACTTTTTAGGATGTTAGAAAATAAATCATATTTCTAACCAATTCAAATCATTGTCCAAATAACAAACGTTTGGTCTCAATTTCATAAATCTTTGGGGAAAATCGAACCGGTAAATCACTTACCGTGTTAAAAACGTGTTAAAAAAAAAATTTGTAAGATTTTTCCTTACTACCTGTGTCCTCAGAGCGTAGTTTGGGGAATTTTTATACTTTGGATATTATTACGAATTATAATTGACAAAGAATCTGTATTCAACAGTAGAACTAGGATAGTAGAAGAGAACTTGCATGTTCAATTTAGTGAGGAATACACCTAATATTGCAAGAAGTTGACATAAGGGATTTTTGATATAGATGCCACTAAAAAATCTTAATTAACTATAAGTCTGTTTGTTGAGGGATCATTATATGGTAATGCATTGTACAAGATAAATATTGATGCAGGTCAAGTGGGAAGAAGTCGGTACCTGATCATGGTATATTCTACTGCTACCATTATGGACACAAGAATCTATCATTCTCTTCTAGTCCAAGGATTCTCTTGATGCTTGGATTCAAACCACAAGGGAGGAACGAAAAGACGGATTTTTTAGATATAGAGTTCCCTGACAAAGTTTATAAGGTTAGAAAAGGCATTTATATGGTCTCAGCACAGCTCATTAGTGCTTGGTATGAGACATTATCTACCTATTGATTAAAAAAAAACATTGGTTTTTCAGAGAGGTCAGATAGAGATAAGACTTTGTTCATTAAAAGGGTCAAAGGTGATATTCTACTAGTTCAAGTATATGTTGATGATATCATTTTTGGGTCTACAAAGAAAGGGATGTGTATTGACTTTGAGAAGATGATGCATAAGAAGTTCCAGATGAGTTCTATGGGTGAGCTCATTTATTCTTTTAAGGACTGCAAGTAACACAAAAGATGATGGGATTTTTTATTATGCCAAGACAAGTATGTGGTTGAAATTCTAAAATAAGTGAGGGTTTTTTTTCAACTAGTGAAGACGGCAAGTACACCTATGGGGAGACTTCAAAAACCTGATTGATGGATGAATAAATGCCTGAAGTTGTTGATGTACTATATATCGATCATTGATTGGATCATTGATTTATTTAGCATCTTCAAGGAATTGCTATTATGTTTGCTTGTTTTTTGCCATGTCACCAAGATTTCATGTCACACACTAAAGTTTACAAATCTTCATGCTGTCGAAATTATTCTTTTTGGATTTTTTATATAGGTAACCTTTAAGTGGGCTTTGGTATCCTAAGGATCACCATTTGGACTTTGGTGCTATACTAACAGTGACTGGCTGGTGCAAAGTTTAGACAGGGAATCCACAGCAGGAGGTTGTCCAAATTTCTTAGAAGTAGACTGATTTCATGGCATTGCAAAAAAAGCAAAACTTAGTTGCCAACTCTACTAATGAAGTAGAGGTAATGTAGCTGCATTAGTTGACTATGGACAGGTGTTATGGATCCAAAATCAAATGCTGGATTATACATACGATTTTATGAATACCAAAATTTTCATTAACAATGAAAGCACAATCTGCATAGTTAAGAATCCAGTGTTTCACTCAAAAACTAAGCACATTGAGATCAGACACCACTTTATTAGAGATTCCAATGAGAAGAAGCTTATTCAGATGATCAAAGATTATACAAATCTTTATTTTTTAATTTATTTTATTTAGAATGTGCAGATTTGCTTACAAAAATCATTGTTGTTGCACTTTTTCAATATCTGATTGCAAGTATTGGAATGATTAACCTCTAAAGTTTTGATTGTGGGCGAGGTTAATTGTGTTATTTGCATTGGTTTATTACGTTAAGGATGGTTGGGAATTGGAATGCAACATCTACTAAGGGTGGTATTAAGGTTAAAACTAGGAACTAAAAGGTAATGCTTATTGGGCATAAGTATTCTGTTGGGTTGGTAAGTATTAGTATGCTAGGCAATAGTTAGTGATGTCAGGGCTAATTAGACTGCCTACGGTTAACCGTTGGAGTTACAACTGCTTTGAGAGGTATTTTTTGGTTTATAAAATGGAAACTTCGCTTATAGGTTTCCTATATTACCTATTTAAGCTTATTTAAACACACACCAAAATTCTTCTTAATCATTTAAATACTCTCAATCACAAACCCAAACTCAATTTCATCACCGACTTCAACAATTTTCGTTCAGGTAGGCTCTAAATTGTTGATTTCAAGAACATGGTCGCTTACTTTGAAAAGTCAACAAGAGAATGATGATTTTGATGAGATAGTGGACTTTTTGAATGCTAACCCTATCAGATATGCCTTAACTGTAAGTCCAACTATCTATGTGTCTTATATTGAGTAGTTTTGGTCTATTGCAAAGACCAAAACAATCAATAATGAAAGACAAATACATGCCAAAGTTGATGGCAAGACTATAGTAATATCATAATCATCTGTGAGGAGAGATCTTCATTTGTAATGTTGAGTGATTGGTATTGCTTTGTTTAACAAAAACTAAAAATTTTGAAAACTTACAATTGATGGGGATATGAGAAATCTTTCTGATAGACTTTCTTTTTATATATCTTATTTTTTCCCTCAATGAAGTATCTTTAGCATAACATCTTGCATTGTTTAAGTTCTAAATCAATGTTGAATGAATTTGGTACAAATATTGCATCTGCAGTTATATGTTTGGCTAAGAATCAAAAATTTAATTTTTCTAAATTCATTTTTGATGGTATGTTGAGAAACTTCGTTCCTAATTCTAAAAAGTTCTTAATGTATCCAAGGTTTTTACAACTATTTTTGAACAATCAGATTGAAAATCTTGAAGCAATTTTTAATGATGAATATGTTACACCTTCTCATACTAAAAAGGTTTTTGCAAACATGAGAAGGGAAGGAAAAGGTTTTTTAGGGACAATTACACCATTGTTTCCATCTATGTTGGCATCACAAGCAGTAGAGGGTAAAGGTTCAAGATAACCCACTGAACCCCAACACACACCTACTACTGCTTCACTATCTTCTGTTGAATCAAATCACTTACTATTGCTACTTCATCACACCTCAAAAAGACCTAAAACATAGGAGAACCAAAAGAAAGGCCACTGAGATATCTTTAGTCTAGAGGACCTACTACTCTTGTTAGCGGATGGAGGACTGTCCATTGAGGATAAGGGAAGGAATTTATGGTAAAGGCTGTTGCCAATATGCTTCTAGATAGAAGCAGAGCAGGACAGTGGTAACATAATTAGGACCCAAATCCATGGGGAAAACTTAATGAGCCTATTCCTCAGGGAACTGGTTCAGGTAGTGGTCCTAGACGCCAAGATACCATATTGGGGGACAGTCCAATGAACCACCTCTCTCAAGAGTTAACACACTTAGAAGTGGGGAGGATAGTATGAAACTAAATGAGTTAATGGAAATTTGTACAAAATTATCTGAAAGGGTTCTTGCCTTAGAGAATATCAAGACTACTCAGGATTTAAAAATTACTAATCTAAAGAAGAGAGTCAAGAAGTTGGAAAAGAAGAAAAGTCAAAGAAACTCTCAATCAAGAGGAGATTATTCAAAGTCCGGATAGAGTCTTCTGCTGAAAAGAGTTTGGGTGATCAGGAGGATGCATCCAAAAAGGGGAGGAATATAGCTGAATTTGACCAAGATGAAGGGATTTTATTTGTTCAAGAGGATGTAGAGACTCAGGGGAGGTATGGTCATGATATTGAAGCTAATCCTACTAGTACATCAATTACTACTCCCAGTATTAATATTACTACTGCTAAACCTGTTACTACTGCCAGTGCACTAATTACTACTGTTGGTGTATTTGTTAGTACTGCTGAACCATGTACTCCTCCAACAACAACAACGCTTATTGAAGATGAAGATCTTATAATTGCTCAAACCCTTATGAAAATGAGAAGTGAGAAATCAAAAGAAAAATCAAAGGAAAAAGGAGTATCTTGATAATACATGCTACATGACCAAAAGAGGTACGTGATATGAAAGAAGCTAGTGAGACTACTACAAGACCAATAGTACCACCTCAACAACAACTTGATCCTTAAGACAAAGGTAAAGGTAAGATGGTTGAACAAGAAAAGCAATTGAAGAAGAAGGATCAGATCAAATTTGATGAGGAACTTGCTCAAAGATTTTCAACTTAGTTACAGGCTAAATTAGAAGAAGAGGAAAGGCTGGCAAACCAAAAAAAGAAGATGAAAACATTGCTGAATGGGATGATGTTCAAGCTATGATGGATGCATACTATGAGCTAGCTACAAGATTACAAGCAAAAGATCAAGGAGAGTTGACCATTGAAGAAAGGTCAAGATTGTTTGTGGAGCTTATAGATGAAAGGAGAAGGCATTTTGCAAGACTTAAAGCAGAAGAGAAGAGAAGAAAACCACCAACCAAAGCTCAAAAGAGGAATCAAATGTGTACCTATCTGAAAAACATGGCTAGATTTACTCACAAGTAGTTGAAGAACAAAAGCTTTAATGAAATTCAGAAGGCTTTTGACAAGACCATGAGTTGGATAAACTGATTTGTACCTATGGATTCAGAGGTAGTGGAAGGCAGTGGAAAGAAAGCCAAAAGCAGTGAAAAGGAAGCAGTTAGTAAGAAAAGAGCAGGTAAAAATATATATCTTGTGCTGTTGATCTCGAAGTAACATGCCCCGGATCCTTATTCCGCTGCGACCCATTTTGGGGGTGTTACACTAAGCATGTCTTCTAAATTCTAAATAGTACGCTCTCTTTGACCATCGGTCTGAGAGTGATAAGCCGTACTCATGTCTAAACGAATTCATAATGCCTCTTGCATTGACTGCCAAAACCTTGATGTGAAACGACTATCACGATCCGATACAATCGAGATCGGCACACCATGTCTAGCAACTATCTCATTCAAATACAATCTAGCCAACCTCTCTATCTTATAATCCTCATGCATAGGTAGAAAATGAGCAGACTTAGTCAATCGGTCCACAATGACCCAGATTGTGTCATGCCCACTACTAGTCCTAGGTAACTTAGTCACAAAATCCAAAGTTATCCCTTCCTATTTCCACACGGGAATCTCAAGTTGTTGGAGCAAGCCAGATGGCCCTTGATGCTCAGCCTTAACCTTTAGACAAGTCAAACACTTACTAACATACTTAGCTATATCTTTTTTCATTCCAGGCCACCAATACCTATCTCTCAAATCATAATACATCTTATCAGCTCCTGGGTGTACAGAGTACTTTGACTTATGGGCTTCATCCATTATCAAGGTTCTCACCTCACCCTTTAATGGTACCCATATTCGATCCAGGTATTACAAAGTTCCATCACTTCTCTGTTCTATCATCTTATCCAAACCTTTCTGCAATCCTGCAGACTCATCCACAGCCTCCTTCTGAGCCGACAGTATCCTATCCTTGATACTCGACTGAAGCATCATACTCATAGCTCTAACTCTCTTAGGCTTTACTCTTTCTTTCTTACTTAGGGCATCAGCCACCACATTCGCCTTACCAGGATGGTAGAGAATTTCACAGTCATAATCACTAAACAACTCTATCCAGCGACGCTGTCGCATATTCAAGTCTTTCTGACTAAAGATATGCTGAAGACTCTTATGATCCGTATAGATGACACTCTTTGTCCCATACTGATAATGTCTCCAGATCTTAAGTGCAAACACAACCGCACCCAACTCCAAATCATAGGTAGTATAATTCTTCTCATGATTTTTCAACTGCCTAGACACATAGGCTATCACCTTATCTCTTTGCATTAACAAACAACCTAGTCCTATCCCGGACGCATCACAATATACCACAAAGTCTTTCGATCCATCGAGGGAGCTAGAACAGGCGCATTACACAACTTATCCTTCAAGGTCTAAAATGCCAATTCCTGTTCCTCACCCCAATAGAAAGTCTTACACTTCCGAGTCAAGATAGTAAGAGACTTAGCTATCTTAGAAAAGATTCAATGAACCTACGGTAATATCCAGCCAATCCTAAGAACAAACGAACCTCAGTCGGAGTTCTAGGGGCTTTCCAATTCTTAACAGCTTTAATCTTACTAGGGTCTACATGAATCCCATTACCATTTATCACATGCCCAAGAAACTGCACTTCTCTTAGCCAGAATTTACACTTAGGAAAACTTAGCATACAGTTTCTCCTTCTTGAGCAGTTCCAAGACTAACCTTAAGTGTTCTACATGCTCCTCTTGAGTCTTAGAGTAGATTAAGATATCGTCTATAAACACTATCACAAACTTATCAAGATAAGGCCTACAAACTCTATTCATCAAATCCATATATATTGTTGGTGCGTTAGTCAGGCCAAAGGGCATTACTGTGAACTCAAAATGTTCATACCGAGTTCTAAACACAGTCTTTAGAATGTCATCCCCATGCACTCTCAGCTGATGGTATCCAGACCTAAGATCTATCTTTGAGAAAAACTGCGACCCTTGCAGTTGGTCAAATAGATCATTAATCCTAGGAAGCGGATAACGATTCTTAACAATTAACTTGTTCAATTCTCTATAGTCAATACACATCCTAAAAGAACCATCCTTCTTTTTCACAAACAATACAGGTGCTCCCCAAGGAGATGAGCTTGGTCGAATGAAACCTTTGTCCTGGAGTTCCTTGAGTTGACCCGACAACTCC
>BQNB010078620.1:0-20159 GCA_026074375.1 Tanacetum coccineum | reverse complement strand
ATCTTCATGCAGCAGTGTTAACTTCTCTTCAGCAGTATTAAGTTAGTACTGACAGTACTAACTTTTACTCTAGTAGTACTAACCAGTTAGTACTGGTAGTTATAATATGATCAGTACAAACTATTTAAGCTTGGCAGTACTAAGGTGAACCAGCAGTATAAACTTTGTAGAAGCCCTTAATTCCCAACAAATCATACTCTCATGCGTCTTCATCTGCCTTTTATTCACCCTTCTATCATATTGTCTTTGATGACATGTTCTTTCAGTAACAGACTTTTTAACATAACCCATGTGTTGGAGTAGTGTATCTTTGAAGTGTTTAACCTCGATTCCATTATATTCAACAAAGTACTTGTCTATTATTTGACTGTCATAATCCAAAGTAAACTATGAATTAATGAACTTCTGAAACTGGTTGTTTACCACCCAAAAGGCTGCCATGGATCCATCTTCTTGAAATTCATCTTTGTCAAGTTTCTTTTGTAGGTGATCTACGTTGAGGAGCATTGTACTTGTGAAGGTATCAACATCTTGACTAAAGAGTGACATGAATGCCCGTTTGAATCCATGTTCGATGCGAGTGTCTTTTAAGTCTTCTTTAAAAAGAACTTGAAGGTGTGAATGAAGAGATCGAAAATATGTCATGCATCTTTCTTTTGCTTTTTACATCTTGTATTTGATTGGATGTACATCTTTTGGTGCAGAATCCAAGCTGCTTTCCTTTACTGATTTGCTAGATGCAGTCTCTGAATTATTGTCTTCTTTCTCAAAACAAGTGTTTTGTATGACAACTAAATCAACTTTCAACGAATCAACATCCAATACTGGAATTGGATTTGAATGATCTTCTTGTGTCTGCATCAACTTCTTTTGTTTTAACAATTGTGGAGTTCGTTATTGATGAAGAATTATCTCAAGCATATATTTCCCAATGGAATCCTTATTACAGATCATTGCATCTTGGAAGGATTGAGCATTAAATCTTGTGTATTTCTTCATACGCTCTTTGAATTCTGAATTGAAAGCTTTTTCAAACGTTGTGCTTAGTTTTGTCAAAATAGTCTTACAATCAGTCTGAGAAATTGTTTCTTTTGTAAGATGTTGTTCTAGTAAATCTAAGTCTTGAGTGAATGTTCTTTTGAAGATAGGCATGGTACCAAAATCATGTAAAGTATCTGTGAGAAACTTGAATTGTTATTTAAGATGTAATAAGTAACACACATAACTCAATCACTTCAAAAACCTAAATAAGAATTAGCAATAACACAAACCAAAATCTTGATGTTGTAATAAATCTTATTGAATTGTTATTTGTGTTTTTGATGTCGTGCGTTTTGTAAGAAACTTGAATTGTTATTTATTTAAACTTGTTTATGTGTACATCTTGACTTATTTATACCAAAATCTTGTAAAGTATCTTTAGCAGATTCTGAAACATTGATGTAGCTCGAACGCTCTTCTAACATTGAAATTTAAAGTGCACAACGGAGTTTTGTAGAAGAATCATCCAATACCTGAGGTACACACTTTATCCCGTAACACCAAAATCAATTAAGATCCGGAAATGCACTTTTCTTCCTCCAGGATAGTGCTGATGTGAATTGTTACACCAAAGTCGACTAAGTCCTGAGTGTGAGAAATTTGTCCCTTTAAGAAATCATCCTTCACATGTGTAGATCTTACATCAACTAATACTGCTTTTATACTGTATCATGACATTTGGTCTTGGTGAATATCCGTTCGGGGGTACATGCGAGAAATCAGCAACAAATCTTCTTACGTATCTAGAATACTTCACAAACCATACTAAGTAAAGTAGTGTATACTACTTCCCCCTGGAAGTTGACCTGATTACCTCAAAGTATCAAAGTACACGTATTCCCCCATGATGGTTTCGAACTCTCAGAAGCATCATTGACGTGTACGACCATATACTCGAGAAGTTCTTGTCATAAGCAACAATCTTGAAAATTTATGAAAGACATTGAAGAACTTTGAAAGATTTTGCTGAGACTGTGAAGCATCATTGACGTTCTGTTGCTTCAACTATCTCGTGAGAATTGCTGATTACATCTCAACCTTTAAACTCTCTGGCTAACTTACCAACCTCGTATTATGTCGGCTATTGTAGTAACCACTTGATGAAGTAAACCCGGTATACCAAACTTGAAACTGAAGTAAAATTCCCCAAATTTGTTACTTAATCTTGCACTATTATTGATTGAATAACGGTGCAGAAGAAAGCCTTTAAGTACCCTATATCCAACATCAAAAGTATAAAAAGTACAACACCTCTTAAAATTATCCACATCGGCATCTGCGTGTGACACTAAGTACTACAACGTAACTCCTTTAAGTGATAGTTAACCAGGTCTTCAACCAACCACCCCGAGTACTAGAAACTAGATAATTCAAGTCTCAATCATAACTGTATATGATCAAGCAAGTCATCAATCGATAGAGGGGGTTTAGGGAAAAGGGGTAGAAAATAGAAGGAAGTCTCGATGATGAAATAAGTAGACGCCTTTGTGAAACCTACTTCAAACTCAAATAAGGGATACTAGATAAACTTCATGATCACTTGACATTGAAATCCAATTTCTATAGCCATTTTGATGTTTTAGTGAATCTTGTTGATCATTTTTACATGAAGTGTTGTGTTTGTTTTGGTGGTATGGAAGGTGTTTGAGTTTGGTTCTTGGTGAAAACAGGATAAAGTAATTTCTATGAAAGTGGTTAAATCGCCTCCTGTTTGATGGTTAAATCGCCTTTGCTAATTCACCTTGTTAAGAAAATTGTTAAATCACCTTGTGAAGAAAATAGTTAAATCGCCTTCTTAAATCACCTTGTGAAGAAAATTGTTAAATCGCCTTGTTAAATCACCTTGTGAAGAAAATTCTTAAATCGCCTTGTTAAATCACCTTGTGAAGAAAATTGTTAAATCGTCTTGTTAAATCACCTTGTGCAGAAAATTGTTAAATCGCCTTGTTAAATCACCTTGTGAAGAAAATTGTTAAATCGCCTTGTTAAATCACCTTGTGAAGAAAATTGTTAAATCATGTTAAGTCACCTTGTGAAGAAAATTGGTAAATCGCCTTGTTAATTCGCCTTATTAATTCACCTTGCTAATTCACCTTGTTAATTTACCTTGTTAATTAACCTTGCTAATTCACCTTGCTAATTCGCCTTGTTAATTCACATTGCTAATTCACCTTGCTAATTCGCCTTCCACTGCAGATTGCTAATTCACCTCCAATTTTTCAAAACACAAAAAGACTCAATTTTTGACGTTTTTACCCAAAATTTTTTGTACTTCTTACTTATCTAAGCCAATAAGAACCATACAAATCCAAACTTGATGATTTCTAACGAGAAAAATCTCGAATCAAGATTTAGAGTACAAAAATCATCCGAACCATAAAAACTCAAAAATAAGCTATGAAAATCCATAAGCTACTTGTACAAATAAGTTAGAAACTATATAAAGAAGAAAGTTTCAAGCTTTTGCATAAAATACCACCAACCATAAAAAGCCGATGCTTTTTGGCATAGAAATAAGCTACGAAAGTGCTTATTTAAGACACGAACAGCATAAAAATACAAACCAACAACACAAAACGCCCTTGGCTATGATGCCAATTGTTACTCCAAAAGATTCTAGGCTAAAACATACATGATTTAGAGGTCGGGGAGGATAAAAGAAATAAGTAGCCATATTATTGATATTGAGAGAGAAAAGTGTGGAGAGGGAAAGATGTGTGTGTTTTCTAGAGAGAGAAACATACACTTTATGAGATACAAATGATTATCCTTACCCTCCTATGGAAGTATAGGGGGTATATATAACCTTGATACACACTACTATCCTAACTTGACATTTCTAGTCCTTGTGTATCCGACTATAAGTAAACTAGTGTAATTCAGTATTAGCCGACATATTTTAAGGCTAACAAGTACAAAATAAAACAAAATAAAGTCTTTCAAAGCGATTCCAATGCTGAAGATGAGGTCTTTGTCTTTTAGTCTTGATACTTGTACTCCATCTTGGATATTCTGTGTCTTTAAATTGTTCTGGAACCATTGTAGTATGCATGAGTTGGGTTAACTTCCCCCCAATTCATGCAGCATGTCTTGAAAAGCTTTCTTCATAGACTCCTTTTTGGCGAAGTTTCTGAATCAACTTCCCCCCATACCAACATCTGTATCTTTAGCAGATTCTGAAAATTTAATGTAGCTCGAACGATCTTCTAACATTGACATTCAAAGTGCACAACGGAATTTTGTAGAAGAATCATCTAATACCTAAGGTACACAATTTATCCGTTTTACCGAAGTTGAAACCGTATCACCAAAATCAATTAAGACCCGAAAATGCACTTTTCTTCCTCCATGACAGTGCTGATGTGAATTGCTACACCAAAGTCAACTAAGTCCCGAGTGTGAGCAGTTTATCCCTTTAAGAAATAATCCTTCACATGTGTACATCTTACATCAACTAATATTGCTTCTATACTGTATCATGACCTTTGGTCTTGGTGAATATCCGTTCAGGGGAACATGCAATAAATTAGCAACAAATCTTCTCATGCTTGTAGAATACTTTACACGCCATACTAAGTAAACTAGTATATACTACTTCCCCCTGGAAGTTGACCTGATTACATCAAAGTATCAAAGTACACATATTCCCCCATGATGGTTTCAAACTCTCAGAAACATCATTGACGTGTACGACCATATACTCGAGAAGTTCTTGTCATAAGCAAAAATCTTGAAAAGTTATGAAAGACATTGAAGAAATTTGAAAGATTTTGTTGAGACTGTGAAGTACCATTGATGTTCTGTAGCTTCAATTATCCCGTGAGAAATGCTGATTGATGACATCATATAACGTCTATTTTATAGCATCATTTATCCCATGTTATTAACCCATTTTGTATAGTTATTGCAAAGAATTGTTACTTAATCCTTTATATTTGAGAATTGCAGTAATTATGGAGTACTTGGTGAATATTAGCAAAAGGCGCGCATTTTGGAGCTTAAATGAAGATATTTTGAAGCTTACTATTCTAAAGACCGATACGCCATATCCATCAAGGAAGATACGGCGTATCCGTGCCTGCGCTCACCAAAGACCACAAAGGAATAAAGCTCAATACGCCGTATCCAGAGAGACTCAATACGCCATATCCATCATATTCTCCATACCTAAACCATAAAATTCGATTTTCAGAGGACAAAAAGAGTAGAAGAGGTCGAGCAACGCTATCAATTCCATAGGAGACAACATGTAATTCTATATACTTTAGTAATCATTTTGTTTTTGGTATCATTCGTTAACTCGGTTAGTTTACCATGGCTAAATAATTGCTTTTGTATTTATTATGATGTTTGAAGGCTAATACCTTCGGGTATTAGCCATTATTAAGAAGATCTTAATGTTTGGTATTTGTTTATCTTGATTTCTTGATTTATCGTTGGATGCTTGTTTATGTTTATCAATTTATACTTATGCGACCTATCATTCGACTGGATCTAGTGATACTGACCAAGTAAATCTAGAGTCTGGGATAGCTCTCCATATAGTAATTTATATATCTAGAATTATAAGATCGCAAATATTGTCCTTCTAAATCTGTGTCTAGGATACGCTTCGGGCTTAACTAGTTAATTGGATATTGCCAATGGTTTATTGAGCGTGTTGACTAACAGGTGACCTAGATAATTCAACAAATAACGTTCTGATTCCATTAAATAGTTCGACAAGTGGACTACTAGTGTATAAATCGCCATTAAGCGGTAAGTGGGTAAAGTCTCTATGAGCTAGAGTTTAACAAGATCACCATTGTTTTAATCCCTAAGATAGATTATAATCAGCAAATAAGGATGCTTTATGCGGATGCTTTAATTATGACAGAATTAATGTGTCTAGGTCTTAGGATGATGTAATGCCTAAGTCTTAAGAATGATATACCGCTTTGAGAGAAGAAATCATTGCACTAAATAAACAAACTATCTTTTATATCGATTAATAATGTTAATACAATTTTCTTTTATTGCTCGACCGCCTCTTTTATCTTTTGTTATTAGCCTGCGTGGTTAAAGTGCCTTGGAAGTGATTATAGTCACAACCAAACCGTCAGTTCTCTCAAGCTGTAACCCCTTTTCCGTTTGATTATGATTATGACTGTTGTACCTTGAAGTAATACCCCAGATTAGCTTCCGCTGCTATATGTAAAAATGGGGGTGTTACAAACCTCTCTTCAAGTGTTTGACACCCTACTTACTACAAAACTACTACCGATCAGGTACACTGCCCGTTAAAGTGTTGTTTTTGGTTTAGTCGGCAAAATATAAATTTAAAACTTGAATCAATAAAATATACACCACACAATGACACATCAAGATTTTAGCGCCGCTGCCGGGGAGTGAAAATTAATCTTGATTTTTATTTGATATTTTGGTTTTTACCATTAGATTATATCTAACCCTTAGGAGTAGTATAATTTAGATTAGTGTATATTCTTGTATATCATGTATATTTTTGTTAGTATTGTTTTCTTGTATATATTTGTATTTAATTGCTTGCGTATTTAATTATTTTTGTTAATACACTATTCTGGTCGATAGCTGAATACGGCATATCCACTTTCATCGGATACGGCGTATCCAACTTTTTGTCCAATACATCGTATTCATTCAACTGATTAATATGGCGTATCCAGTTCCATTGGATACGGCGTATCGATCATCTGGAACAAAAATAGATTCTAAGTTTTCTATATTTGATTTCCGTGCTAAACTTTTTTCTACTTTTCTTTAGAGTAGATCCTACTGATTGCTTATCCCTTGTTACAGGTAGTGCATGACAAAGAGTTTAACAAATGAACTATTTACACCTTACAAAGAACCTGAACGAGAATTTAGATCATCTAGGAGACACTTCAAGTCACTAAGCCTTGACGAATTAAGATCACCTGATTTCAATTTATTTTCTGACCAAGAATACTCAGAGGATGAAGAAGTGAAAGCAATGACGGAAACCATGGAGCAATACATGAGCAAGACCCGAACGGACTATCGATCAGGAGTTGCTAGGCCTAAGATTGAGGAAAAAGATAGTTTTGAACTGAAAGGCCAATTTCTTAAGGAGCTTCGAGAAAACACGTTTAGCGGTTCGGATAATGAAGATGCGAACGAACACATTGAAAAAGTTCTTGAAATTGTTGACTTATTCCACGTTCCTAACATCACTGAGGATCAACTAATGCTCTGAGTCTTCCCTATATCCTTAACCAGAGCCACAAGTCATTGGCTAAGAAACGAACCAACTGGTTTGATCAAAACTTAAGAAGATCTTAAAACTAAGTTTTTAAACAAATATTGCCCACCTGGTCGAACTGCGTAGAAAATGGAGGAAATCAACAACTTTTAGCAAGAACTAGATGAAACCCTTTATTAAGCATAGGAGCGCTTTAAAGAACTCTTAATGAAGTGTCATCAACACTATTTTACTGAGATGCAGGAGGTAATTTTGTTCTATAATGGGTTAGATGTTCCAACACGATAGATTCTTGACTCAAGAGGTGCTATTCCAACTAAGACAGTTCCAGAAGCTAAAAAGGTCATCCAAGTAATGGCATAATGTAAAATCTAGAGGAAGAAGTACTGAGACTTATGACGGTCTGTCTGCTATACAAGCACAACTAACTAATCTAGGAAGAGAGATCAAGAAGGTGAATGAAAAAGTTTATGTTGCTCAAGTAGGATGTGAAGAATGCAAAGGACCCCATTACACCAAAGATTTCCCACTAAAAGAAGAAGGGAAAACCCTAAAAGAAGCTTACTACATGCAATTTGGTAGACCTTTTCAAAGTGAGGGGTATAGAGCAACAGCTCCAGGATTTTATCAAAGGAACAATGCAAATCCTTCGTATCAAGAACAAAGGCAATCAATGGAAGATACCTTTAGAAAATTTATGGGAGAATCAACAAAAAGACACGAGGAAAACTTTAACTTGATCAAAGAAATCTGAGCTTCAACAGATGCTGCCATAAGGAACCAATGAGCATCAATTAAAACATTAGAAATATAAATCGGGCAAATGAGTAAGGTACTACATGAAAGAGGATTTGGAAGTCTACCTAGCTCGACTAAAACGAACCCGAGAGATTAAGTCAAATCGATCTTTACTAATATTGAAGTTGATTCACACCTTATACGCCGTAATGGATCTCCCTAATACGCCGTATGCACTGGACAGAACTGCACACTCATGTACGAGACAAGACAAATGACGATTCCATTTCCAAGTTGTTTGAATGGTTACTACTATGATGGAAAGAAAGGATCTTATGGACCATAATTCTCGAAAGCTTACTCTAAAGCTTCATAAATCGATGAATCCATACCCTAAAAGGAGAAAGACCCAGGGAGTTTCACTTTACCTTGCTTTATAAATAATGTTTGCTTCGATAATGCCCTTGTTGACTTAGGATCTAGCGTTAATGTAATGCCTCTATTGACCTACCTTAACTTAGGATTAGGCGAATTAGCTCACACTAAGCTAACAGTGGAATTAGGGATAGGATAGTGAAATATCCAAAAGGAATTGCTGAAAACGTACTAGTAAGAATTGGTAAATTTACTTTCCCAATAGACTTTATAATTCTAGATATGCCCAAGGATATCAAAGTGCCCTTGATCCTTGGAAGACCATTTTGTTTACCGCCCGGGCTAAAATTGATGTTTACAAGAGAAAGATTACTTTAAGAGTTGGGTAAGAAAAGATTATTTTCAAAAGTGTTAAATCTGCTAGTAGTTTAATTAAGAGGGTCTACATGCTAAGTTTGAGAGAAAGAATGGAACTTAATTTAGAAGCTAGGCTAATGGGAGAGACTTTGGTGTTAAATTGATCATTAGACCCTTTCTTGGAAGATTGCATCAAACAAAATGATCTAAATGAACCATTTAAGCTTAGGATAAATCAAGGTGATGATTTAATGCCCACTATTGAGGAAGGTGAGGTAATTGAGGAATTTAGAACTAGGGATAAAGATCTTGATACTAGAATTGATGATTACCCTAGTTCTTGTGACGATGATAAGAAGATCCATATAGATTGTGCTCACAACTTAAAGTTTTCATGCATGATAGGATTTGAATTTACACACGTCAACTTTTTCCCGTTATTGTACGTCAATGTGATGTCCAAAAAGTTTCATAATTCAATAATGAAAGATAAGATGGTGTAGAAAGGGGATAATGTTGTAGGAACCTTAATGAATGTGCCTATTTTTGTTGGAACCTTTTCTGTTATGACTAACTTTGCAGTTTTGGAAGATATGGATGCTTATTGTGATGAAGGAATGGACGATGTTATTGTTGGTGAATCGTTCTTAAGAGAAGTTGGAATTAAAGCATGACGGTTTGACGAAATGATTACCATTTACAATGGTAATGATGAAGTAACTTACCAAATTGTGCGATCACATTCGAGATTTAAACACCACAATAATGAACAATGCAATAAAATCCTACCATTACTGAAGGTAAGAGAACATGATAAGATGAACGGGATCTCGCACTCATACCAAAAGTTAAAGAGGTTCTACAAAAGAGTTTTGAATCTAGAACCCGACTTTATCCGAGTTTTGTAAATGGAAGAATGGCTCACACGCGGGCATGTTAGTGTACATGAGACCGAATAGTGAAGAGAAGATGAAGACAAGTCTAACTTAAAGACTTCGCTATAAACAAAAGTGCTTCCCGGGAGACAACCCGGATTGTTATTTAATTTTATCAAGTCTGTCTTTCCAGAAATCAATACGGCGTATCTGCTCCATACCATATGACGTATTGATTGTCTGGACGTTATCAGTCTTTATTTTTTATTGCACTTTAAAAACATTATCGTCAGTTCTGGAATACGGCATATTCACTAACCTGATACGCTGTATCCACCAACACTGACCGTATTTAATTTAGTTTAGTTTAAATTAACCGTAGGTACCAAGATAGGAATGCACATGTTCTTCCTATATTTTATACAGGACCTCGTGAAAGAAATATCGACGAAGTTGGTGGAATGCATATTTTCTAGAATTTTGTGTGTGTGTTGTTCGTGCTAGGATTCAGACGCTTTTCCAGCACACAATCTTGCTCATAAACGCAACTTAGAGAATCTACCGAGCAAATATCAGGGGAGTTTCTCATTCTAATTCTTTTTAAATTCTCGTATTTAATATTTTATCTATATAACGAGGACGTTGTATAATTTAAGTGGGGGATGGAATTAGAATGTTTACTTGTCCTAATTTTCACATTAAAATGCTTAAATTATGCTCTAATTTAAAAAAAAATTCAAGCATACTTTTGTGAAATTACTTGATACATAACCTGCACACAATAACCCTTGATAGATATTGTGATAATTTAGCCTATCCGTTTCCAAAATGTTTACCCAAATTCTACAAAATATGAGTGTTCTGGTGATGTTGTAGACTTTAGAACTTGGTATATCACTCGAGACCACAATAAAGAGTATTATGGATTTAATTAGAGTAACTTGTTTAAATTGGTAAATTTTAGGATTACACCTAAATCGCCTTTACGTGTTGCTTATTAACTAAACTACACTGGTTAGTTAACCTCCAGTTTAAACCATTTTCCACTCTCATCTTTAGAGTAAAGATCCACTAGAACAACCCGTAGAGCCAATCCTTTAGGAAATACACCAACTATTTGTTCCGCTACACCCTTACACCTTAACCTACCTTGTTAGATTAAGTTTAATTTGCAGTTGCTAGTTGCTTAAAGTGTAAATTTGTATTTCCCGAGTCTTATGTCATTTTCTATCTTTGGTGTGGTTGGAAATTTACACATTGAAAATGGGAATGTATATTAGTAGTCAAAACTCATGTGATTTTACTACCATCACAGTTAACGTTGAGTCCGAAGAATGAAGAACTATCAAAGAAATTATCCAGAATTATTATGATCATGAAGACAGTGAAACTACACTGAGATTTGAAGCATAGGTAAAAAAAGAGACAAAATTAGAAAAATCACAACAAAAAAGTGAAGGAAAGTTTGAAGATAATTGTTTCGCAAAGAGCATTACTGAAGGAATTACACGAAGGATTGATTATTCATTGATACGTCTGAAAAATCAACGATGTAGAGTATTGTACAAAGTGGAAGACATCGCCACTTACCTTGTAGAGTATGTAAAGTTTTGGGATGATTGGGAAGTTGGCCGTTACGAGAACGCCAACTTAGGTTGTTGTTTTTGATCTATGATCAAGACGTTATAAATAGTCGTGTCTTTATCATGGTAACGGTCAAGAAAAGTGTCTAGCAACTTGTAATTTAGGCTTAATCTATTTGTTTCTTGATTTTTATTTAACAACAATTTACTTCCCTCTCACCTAATGATTAACTATGGGTTTTACATGAATGAGGATGTGATCAAGCATGCATGTAAATTCCATTGTTATGGCCATGTATGCATGTCTTAGCTGCCTTGTTGGTTTAATACTATTGGTGAAAGTTATAAGATTCCTACCCTATAGCATTCTTCATCCTAACCGTTGGTTAAATTCGAATGGGGATGTGATCGAACAAACATGTCTATTCTGTCGTTACGGCTATGTATGTGTGCTTTACCTTCCTTGTTAGAGTGGCACTTCTGGTGAAAGATTGTAGAATGATCAACCATAAGCCTTTCCATACAAAAACCCATATTTACCTTTATAAACTTGTTACTCCTTGGATTTAGTGGTAGAGATGTGTATCCTTGCCAAGCTTATGATAGAATACTGGTCATGACCGAGCAATTGAACGAATTAGTTATATGTTACCACATAGATTAGTTGAGTGATTTGAGTGTTTTCATCTTCCTATTTCGTGAGGTGTTTGGTTGTGTACTTGTAATGGATCGAATAAATACTTTAACGAAAAATATCCTTATGGATACATTTTTATAAACTTCTAAAGGCTACTTAGGACAAGTAGGATTCAAGTGGGGGGATATTTTATGACATCAAATAACGTCTATTTTATAGCATCATTTATCCCATGTTATTAACCCATTTTGTATAGTTATTGCAAAGAATTGTTAGTTAATCGTTTATATTTTAGAATTGTAGTAATTATGGAGTACTTGGTAAATATTAGCAAAAGGTGCGTATTTTGGAGCTTAAATGAAGATATTTTGAAGATTACTATTCTGAAGACCAATATGCCGTATCCATCAAGGAAGATACGGCGTATCCGTGCCTGCACTCGCCAAAGACCACCGAGGAATGAAGCCCAATACGCCATATCCAGAAGATCTCAATACGCCGTATCGAAGATATAGTATGTGAATATTATGGAAGATATCAAACGTGGTCCTTACTCCAAGAAATCCCCAATACGCCGTATCTAATCCTTGGATAAGGCGTATCGAACCGACTTCCAGACCTTATAAATAGAAAACTCAAAAACAAGTTTTAAGTGTGCTAAATCAGATTCTCGATACCTAAACCATAAAAGTTAATTTTCAGAGGAGAAAGGAGTAGAAGAGGTCGAGCAACGTTATCAATTCCATAGGAGACAATGTGTAATTCTATATAATTTTGTAATCATTTAGTTTTTGGTATCATTCGTTAACTCGGTTAGTTTACCTTGGCTAAATAATTGCTTTTGTATTTATTATGACGTTTGAAGGCTAATACCTTTGGGTATTAGCCATTATTATGAAGATGTGAATGTTTGGTATTTGTTTATCTTGATTTCTTGATTTATCATTGGACGATTGTTTATGTTTATCAATTTATACTTGTTTACGCGCTTTTGTATGTGACCTATCATTCAACTGGATCTAGTGACACGGACCAAGTAAATTTAGAGTCTGTGATAGCTCTCCATATAGTAATTTATACATCTAGAATCATAGGATCACAAATATTGTCCTTCTAAATCTGTGTCTAGGATACGCTTCGGGCTTAACTGGTTAATTGGATATTGCCAACGGCTTATTGATCATGTTGACTAGCAGGTGAAGCTAGATAATTCAACAAATAACGTTCTGATTCCATTGGATAGTTGGACAAGTGGACTACTAGTGTATAAATCACCATTAAGCGGTAAGTGGGTAAAGTCTCATGAGCTAAGGTTTAACAAGATCACCATTGCTTTAATCCCTAAGATAGATTATAATCAGCAAATAAGGATGCTTTATGCAGATACTTTAATTGTGATAGAATTAATGTGTCTAGGTCTTAGGATAATGTAACGCCTAAGTCTTAAGAATGATATGTCACCTCGAGAGAAGAAATCATTGCACTTAATAAACAAACCAACTATCTAACCGGATTAATAACGGTTAATACAGTTTTCTTATATTTGGCTCAACTGCTCTTTTATCTTTTGTTTGTTTGCTTACGTGGGTTAAAGTGCCTTTAATTGATTGATGTCACCAACCAAACCGTGACAATTTCTCAGGCTGAAACCCCCCCCCCTTTTCCTATTAGAATTAGGATAAGGACTGACATAGGTTTAGAATAGGATAGAATTAACATAGATTAGATAACAAAGATATTAATTAAATTGATAGATTTAACCTCGCTTCAAGTGTTCGACACCCTACTTACCATGAAACTACTATCGATCAGGTACACTGCCCGTTAAAGTGTTGTTTTTGGTTTAGTCGGCAAAATATAAATTTAAAACTTGAATCAATAAAATATACACCACACAACGACACATCATGTATATATTTTAAAGTTTATGTATATATATCACTTGTGATATTACACATAGTGGTTTGAGGTTTAGGTTTTTGGTATAGGGTAGTGGTCAGGAGTTTAAGGTTTTTGGTATATATTTTAAAGTTTATGTATATATCACTTGTGATATTATACCTAGTGGTTAGGGGTTTAGAGTTTTTGGTATAGGGTTTAATGGTTGAGGTTTAGAGTTTTTGGTATAGGGATTAGTGGTTAGGGAGGGGGTTTAGGGTTATTGGCATATGGTTTAGTGGTTAGGGGTTTAGGGTTTTTGTATAGGGTTTAATGGTTAGGTGTTAGTTTTTTGGTATAGGGTTTAGTGGTTCAGGGTTTAGGTTTTTGGTATAAGGTTTAAATATCACTTGTGATATTATACCTAGTGGTTAGAGGTTTAGGTTTTTTGGTATAGGGTTTAGGATTTTTAGTATAGGGTTTAGGGTTTTTGGTATAGATTTTAAAGTTTATGTATATATCACTTGTGATATTATACCTAGTGGTTAGTTATTATACCTAGTGGTTAGGAATTTAAGTTTTTTGATATAGGGATTAATAGTTAGTGGTTTAGGATTTTTGGTATATATTTTAAAGTTAATGTATATATCAGTTGTGATATTATACCTAGTGGTTAGGGATTTAGGGTTTAATGGTTAGGGGTTTAGGGTTTTTGGTATATATTTTAAAGTTTTATGTATATTTAATTTACGATATTATACCTAGTGGTTCAGGGTTTAGGGTTTAGTGGTTAGGGGTTTAGGGTTTTTGGTATAGGTTTTAGTGGTTATGGAGGAGGTTTAGGGTTTATGGTATAAGGTTTAGTGGTTAGGGGTTTAGGGTTTTTGGTATAGGTTTTAGTGGTTATGGAGGAGGTTTAGGGTTTATGGTATAAGGTTTAGTGGTTAGGTAGGGTTTGATAACGCCTAAATTATACAGGTTTTTGGTGGCGTTATTTATACATATTTTATCATTTCTCGTGAACTTTTGATACTTAATAGCACGAAATACTTGCAGGTTCACTTGAAGACATCCCGAGCTCAAATCAAACAAAGATCAAGTACTTATTCACTTCGGAAATCAAGATACAATAAAAAGATAAAGTCTCAAGCTGAAAAGTGCAATTGTGCGCCGCACGTAACCAATGTGCGCTGCATTTCTCCTCAAAGTCAAAGAATTAAAGACTAAGTCAAAATAGTGCATTAACTCCCTAAGTACGCCGCATAAAATTCTTTGTGCGTCGCACTTCCCATCTGGCTACGAAAATTAAATGAAGTCATAAATACTGGCGCATTAACACCTCATGTGGGCCGCACTTATAAAATTGTCCGCCGCACTTTTACCCCAAAATCAGCCTATAAATAAGAGACAAATTTTCACCACAAATCATCTCTTCATACTCATTTCCCTCATATCACACACACTCTCTCTCACCCTTATGATATCCAAATCCTTTTCCAACCTTTTCCCAAGCATAAACACCATACCTTTTGAAGATTCAAGATTAAACAACCAAGAACGAAGAAGAACATCATCTTAGTTTATTGAAATAATGAAGTTTCTTGTTGAATCAAGATATGTTAAGAACTACATAGCCATGAGAGGGTAATTCTATCATGACTACTCGGTGAAGTTATGATGATGAGTAAGTGTTTGGTATGATTGTGAATTCATTAATCTCAATCTTATGTTGCACCACTATTTTATCTTATCTTGTCGGTTTTGCTTATCAACTTAGATTATATAATCATATCGGTATAGGTCGAAAGACCCGTTATGATCTATATGGTTTTAAAGATTTATCTATGGTCTTTATCGTTTGTGTCGAGAAATCTACTTTCGTAAATTGATAAACAAAATAAGCTTTGATATAATAAGTAACTAGATCATTTGAGTGACACATATGGTCTAGCCAACTAAATATAAGTCTTAAGTTAATTAAATTAATTTGTGAAAATGTTATATGACGAGAAATCCTTTTTATTAGTTAAGGTTCCATCTTGGAGTTCTTAATCATTACCACTACTTATAAATTATTCTCAACTATCCGAGTAGTCATCTTTATTATCACTGGTAAAACAAAAGTTATTTTTAAAATTGTTAAAGTCTATTTTTCTTCTGATTATTTGAACACTACTCAAATCCCTGTGGACGATGTGGTCTTACCTAAAAAATATTATACTATATACGTGGGTTATACTTTTACCCGTGGTTTCCCTATAATAAAATTGGTATTTTCAGTCATTATAAATTTAAAGCTTTTGAAACACATCATAGTTTTTGGCTCCGTTGCTGGGGATTTCTAAGCTGTTTTGTAGTTAACTCTGTAAAATTATTTTAAATCCCCTTTTTTTCAAAAATCGCCATACAGTTTTCTGGCAAACTGACCTAAAAAAATATCTCATTTGGATGCATACACGTGCTTCCAATTCTGAACTTGTTGAACCGTTACATGAACCTAAACGTACTCTGAGTCGAAGATTTGTCTACGAAATAGAAGAGTTCCATTCGATCAAAGAAACAATCCACCTCAACACCCGAGAATTATCTATCCGCCAATTCTCAACATCAATTACTTCCATCACTTTCTTTATATTCTTCGAAATTACGATCCAATGGATGATGAACCCATATAGGATGTCGACCGTGTTGTCACTCTGACTCCCAGTTCTGTGATCACTATTCCTGAAACCGCAAATGAATTTGCCATTAAAGGTAACCACTTGACTCTCATCAAAGGAAACCAATTTGATGGTAGAACCAAAACCGATCCTTATAAACACATTCATGAATTCCTCAGAATCTGCGAATGTTTAAATACAGAGATACCAAAAATGAAGTTGTCCGCCTAATGATGTTTCCCCTATCACTCATTGGAGAAGCAAAACATGGTTGGACGAACTCAATGAAGGAACTATCAAAACGTGGGATGAACTTCAAACTGCTTTCATTAGCCGATTCTTTCCCCCAGCTCTTTTCGACAGACTCCTTAGAGAAATCCATGCTTTTTCTCAACATGAAAATGAATCTCTAACTAATGCTTGGCTTCATATGAAGGAAATGCTCAGAAATTACCATGGTTATAATCTGTCCAAAGGTAATATTATCAAAATCTGTTACCATGGTCTCAACGAAATAACCCAAGAAGTTCTAAATACCGCAACCGGTGGTATTTTCCTCTATAAAACACCAAATCAAGCTTATCAGCTTCTCGAAGATAAAGTCTTACTCAAGTTCGACTGGGCTAAAAATCAAAATACCAAGTCATCGCTTAATAAAATCATTGATTTTGCCGATGAAGGTAACAGTAATTCCGACACTAACAAAATTATGGCCTGAATGGATTCCATATCCATAAAAATGGATGCTTAGTACAAAGAACTCCAATCTCATGCAAAACAACCAACACCCGATCTTGACGATGATGACATACCTATGTCCCGTAAAGAAGAGGCTAAATTCATGCAAACTTTCCGTAAGACTTGTTTTTACAATGAATACCGCAACCGAGAGTCGAATCGCGATAATTGGCTTTCAAGCAGACGGAATGATTACAACCGATACAACTACCGATCCAACATCGATGATAAATACTATGATCTGCAATGACAATTCAACGATTTCATGAAATCTCAGCAATCAACCAACGCTTTTGTCAAAGAAACATTCACGGATCTCAAAACTTAACTCGAAACAGTAGCCAAAAATCAACAAGCTTTAATCCAAAACTTTGAAACTAAGTTCGACAGACTCGCTGACAAGCATTCTGGTCGACCTTCTGGATCTCTTCCGAGTAACACTCAACCAAACCCATGAGGTAACAACTCTAAAGCCTATCAACCACCACAATCTCATAATTAGCACGTGAATATCGTATTCACAAGAAGTGGTAAATCTTATGATCCATCGGATAACCCAAATAATCAACAAAACAATTCTGAAACCCATATCAACTTCGATAGCGATGATGAAGACGATGAACCTGCACCACAACCAAAAACTCAACCTCCAAAACCAGTCAAAGAAACACCGTTACCCAAACCATACAAACCAAAAATCCCATATCCTGAATGCCTTAGAAAAGAAAAAATAGAAGCCCAATACGGAAAATTCCTCGACATAATCTGAGCCGTCCGAATCAATGTACCTCTTGTCGACGTCTTAGCCGGAATGCCTAACTATGACAAATTTTTCAAAGAACTAATAACCAACAAACACAAAATCGAACAAATTTCTGCTGCTTTTCTAAGCGATGAAAGTTCAGCAATGATTCAAAACAACGTTCCACCTAAACTTGAAGACCCCAGAAGTTTCCTTATTTCGTGCAACTTTAACAAAACTTTCTCCTATAATGCTTTAGCCGACCTTGGTGCGAGCATTAACCTTATGCCATATTCCTTATATGCAAGATTATCTCTCGAAACTCTTAAACCAACTAAAATGAGCTTCAGATTAGCCGACCGATCATTCTAATACCCTGTTGGAATAGCTAGAAATATGCTCGTTGAAGTTGGTAAATTCACTTTCCCTGCTGATTTTGTTATTCTCAAAATGGAAGAAGATAGCAAAGTTCCTCTCATCTTGGGACGACCATTTCTTCACACTGCTGATGCAGTAATTCGAGTTAAACAGAAACAACTCAATCTTAGAATTAGGACTGAACGAATGATATTTAATATCGACTCTGCCATTAAACACTCTTATTTAAACGATGATACCTGTTTTAGTATCGATGTTATCGATGAAATCTTAGAAGAAGATTTCGATGCTCTTCTATATGAAGGAAGCAAAATCCTTCATTCCATCGAAGGAACCGTTCTCAAAGAAGAAATCTTTTTTGAATTCGATAAATTCATAGCAATGGCTTCAAATGAAAACTATGACTCTGAGTCCGATGAAGAAGAACCAAAATTTGAGAAAAATCACCATCAACATAGATTATAAAATTAATACGTCTCTCGAAGAACCTCCTATGGATCTCGAACTCAAACCTCTTCCTGATAACTTAGAATATGTATTTTTGGAAGAACCATCTTTTCTTCCTGTAATGATATCATCTCAACTCTCTACTCAAAACAAAAAGGAAAACGTGTATTGTCCCCTTAAAAAACATAAAGAAACCTTTGCCTGGAAAACAACAGACATTCTTTGTATCTGCCCATCATTCTGCAAACACAAGATATAACTTTTGGATGATAAAAACCAGTTGTCTAAAAATAGATAAGGTTAAATCCAAATATGCAAGAAGTTGTTAAGAAAGAAATCATGAAACTCTTAGATACCGGTATTATTTATCTAATTGCCGATAGTACTTGGGTTAGTCCTATTCACAGTGTACCAAAGAAAGACGGTATTACAGTAGTCACAAACGAAAATGATGAACTTGTCCCAACAAGAACTGTTACGGGTTGGCGAGTATGCATCGATTATTGTAAAATCAATGAAGCAACTATAAAAGATCATTTTCCTTTGCCGTTTATAGATCAAATGTTGGAAAGACTCGCAGGAAATAAATATTTTTGTTTCCTCGATGGTTTTTCTGGATATTTCCAAATTCCTATCGATCCTATAGACCAAAGAAAAACAACGTTCACATGTCCCTTATTCGGTACATATGCTTAATGGGAATGCCTTTCGGGCTATGCAATGCCCCAGCTACATTCCAAAGATGCATGTTGGCAATCTTTCATGACATGATCGAAGAATCCATCAAAGTATTCATGGACGATTTCTTCGTCTTTGGAAACTCTTTCGACAAATGCCTAAACAACCTCGATAAAATGCTCCAGCGTTGTAAAGATGCTCATCTTGTCCAATTGGAAAAAATGTCACTTCATGGTCAAAGAAGGAATTGTGCTTGGACACAAGGTGTCTGGCGTATCACTTGAAGTCGACAAATCAAAAATCGACGTAATCTCAAAACTTCCACCCCTTAATAACATCAAAGGTGTTAGAAGCTTTCTAGGACATGCCGGTTTTTACCGAAGATTTCTCAAAAATTGCCCGACCTCTAACTAAGCTGCTTGAAAAAGATACTCCATTCGAATTTAACGATGAATGTCAAAAAACATTCGAATTATTAAAAGAGAAACTCACATGTGCTCCTGTGATCATAAGCCCAAACTGGAATCCTCCATTTGAACTTATGTGTGATGCAAATGATTTCGCAGTTAGAGTTGTCTTAGGTCAAAAAGATGGAAAAACATTTATTGTTAATGGCCATCAACTTAAACTATATCATGAGGAAGAAGATTATAATGACCAAAGGAAAGCAGTAATGAACTCCAGAAGTAGGAGTCTAGCTAACGACTCTCTTAAAAATTATGCCATTCTCGAGAGGCAACTCGTGCTTTACTTAAGTGTGGATGAATCCCTCCTCTATACAACTCCATCCG
>BQNB010078619.1:0-30495 GCA_026074375.1 Tanacetum coccineum | reverse complement strand
GTCAACATAGCCTTGATCTTCTTTTTGTGGATGACCCTGCACATAAAAATAAGGAAATTAGTTTCCTTTGGGGACCTAAGTCATCACTGACTTGGATCTGCCTCGTGCACTAACATAATTATGTCTCTTTGAAGTAATTAATGCACTATTAAGTTTTGTAGGTCTCCAAACCCAACATGCTGAGGCCTTAACAGCATTAACCTGATTTTCTCTCACATCATTAACTACTGCTGAATTTGGCCTAGCAGTATTAACTGCTTTTGGCCTAGCAATATAAATTTTTCCCTTAGTAGTATTAACTTTTTGGCTAAAATTTTTGTTAGTTAATGATGTTCTTATTTGATAGGGCCTCTTTACAGTTGATTGTGCTGATTTAGAAAAATGTGACATTGGTCTAGCACTATAAACTATAGTTTTAGGATGAGTAGTATTTACAGGCCTAGCAGTATTAAGTGATCTTAGGCCAGTTTTTGTTAAAACTGCTCTTGGAACCATATTTCTGTGAGCACTAGGGTGAGCCTTTTTAGCAAAATAATTGTAATTCACCCCTGTATGTCTATTCCTAGATACCGCCCTTTCTCTTTGATGGTAATTGCAGTTGGCCTGCACATGGTCAAAACTTCCACAGACAAAACAAGCTTTATTATACATCACAAAGTCACTTCCTAGCTGTTGGGACTTCTAATTATTCCATTTTCTTTTATTTCCCCTGTCACACCCTGCCAAGGCGGAAACGCGAGGCGTAACAAGAATGGATATCATCATAACATAATGGTGTCTATATAGAGAATACTAAAATGCATACAATAAAGTAAAGTATAGACACAATGTGTCATAACAATATCCATAACTAACCAAAACATAAAAGGCGTCTTTATTAATGAAAAGGAAGTTCTCGCCAATAAGAGACATGCAACATATATCCATACAATGCTAAACAGCCACATATAAACTTCAAGATCATCTTAAGGTCTCTTTCTAGCCACTTCTCACTATCTTAAGAATACTCATGACTTCACACCTGAAAATGATGCTTAAAACGTCAACATAATGGTTGGTGAGAGTTATAGGTTTAAGACACACAATTCAAACCTTTCAAACCAATTACTGTGATTAACAAAACAATTTAGGACAATTATGCAACATATGAACTTATGCTAACATGCAATCCACATACTAGGTAGGAACGTTACCCCGATCCATTACAACAACTGGGTATGAACGTTACCCCAGATCCCATTTCAACAACTAGGTAGGAACGTTACCCCTGATCCATATGTCACTTACGCACCTAAAAGTCTACCAGCTGGAATTTATACTTAGGCCTGGACCACACATCATTGAGTATTATTTCAACCCTTCAGTTGGATTTTATTGAGTAGTAAAGACCACTCCTAACCGAACTAATCACATCACAAACTACTCCAATTGATCACTAAGCCATGGAGCGTACCACAAAACCCACTCCAATTGATCACTAAGCCATAGAGCGTATCACACAATTCAGTAGGTATTATTTTAACCCTTTAGTTGGTTTGAGTTGAATAGCAAAGACCACTCCCAACCGAACTATTCATGAAGCAATAACACATAGCAAATAATCACAGCAATTAAAATAGTTTAACACATAGCATCATTTTCACCCCAATAAAACATAAGAAAAAGGGGAAATGAAACTCACCTTTGCCTAGCACTCAAAAGCTTCCAACAAGGCTTCATAAATGACAATCACAAATCTACGCAACAAGAATATTCAAACAAACTTCACAAACACTTCACGGATTATCTAAACAATTAACACACAATAAGCCTACCATCAATTAGGAATTCAACCCAATATGATAATCCTCAACTCATGATGGATATATAATCTATCTACATAGTTCTATACTTGATTTAACCCTTTCCCAACTCTTATATATGTCATTTATACTTCAATGTTACAACTTTAAACTTTCTGGTTTTAAGCAGAAATTTTACATCTCACTTAACGCTCCTAAACTTCGAAAAAACTCCACACACATAAACACTCCCATTAAAATAAATTCAAACCAAAATTCATCATAGCTACTTACAGTCTTTGAACCTCTCCTAGCTTCTCCCAAAGTTATTAACCCTTTTAACAAATAACCCTTTAGAAATTCCCTTAATTCCAATATTGTCCATAGAAGTCATCAGAACTGGGCCTTCTAAAATGTATGACATTTGTTAACCAACTTAGACAGACGCCGGCCGCCCCCTTAAGAATAATGATATCCAAAGTAAAGTCCGACTTAGACAAACACCGGCGAGGGAACACTGAACGCATTAGAAGCGACACGAAGAACAGCAAGACCCGAACAGCTATCCACACAGAAAAGAACTTAACGCGGCCTAATCAGAAGCCTACAATCACCCGCATAAGCAACCCACACACAACAAGAGACCAAGAAAGCTCTATAAGAAAAATATAAATATATAAATAGTGTAAGAACCAAATACAACATAAACACCTTATACGTGACAGATCATCAAGACGAATCAATATTAAATCTAAAACCATTAAGGAACGTAAAACCAGAGAAATGGGCAAACTCCATCACGAACACCGATTGACACCATACCACAACCCCACGATCGGCGCAGCAAAATTCTACCCAACCGTAACCAGAAAGAAGAAAATCGACATATACACCCACGACTTAGAAGAAAACTATCTTGACCTTAGCCAAAATTCAGGGAACACCCACAATATAGAACTATCATCCTCGTGAGAACTTAGAGCCTCTAACCAATGTCTAAGTATTTTTAGAAAAAATAAAAATCAAAACTGAAATTCGTCCACTGTTTTACACACTGATTATGTAATGACCAATTGACCCACTTTCCGACCATCAAAAAACTCATAGAGGCTGACTTTCTGAAAGTAGCTCTCTGAGGTATCTCCAGTATGTTGTAAATTATTTATTTGAAACTTTTATGACTGAGTTAATCCGTTACAAAACTAGCCTAAACTTTCTGCAGTGAATTAAACGTCTAATTCGAGTGATCTAAGCCCTAACCATGATCTTATCGCTAATTACCGATCGATCTAATGATTAAGCCATCATCATTTTTTTTTAAATAACTTAAACTTTCTGAAAATTTAATACCTAATTTATAAACTAATTTAAGACCCTAATCCATACTAATTAAGTTACTAGAATTATAAACAAACTAAAATTAAAAATCGACCGTACCTTAAAAATAAAACCCAAAAAATTTCGACTCTTCATCTTTTCTCTTTCAAACCGTCGAATCAAAGTGTATGGGGGAATTAGGGATCTTAGTGTTGTATTTTATAGACAATCCTAGGAGAGTTATGTATTTAGTTTAGGATTAGGACTCTAAATTTTTTTTTCTTTTCTATTCTTTTTTTCCTTTTAAAATCGGAAACACTAATCATCCAATAAAAAAAATCATTTTTATTTTTTTATAATTATATATTTACAAATATAACCTTAAGTTTTTGTAAAAAAATTTACTTATTTGGCTAAACCTTTTGCATAAAAGGCATTTCCTAACCTTTCTAAAAATAACCTTTCATTTCTAACCTAACTTTCCAAAATAAGAAATTTACATTTTCTCAAAAACTAAACTTCTAAAGTCAAAATTTATCTAAATTACTTAACACGAAAAACATATACGTACTTATACTTCCATCACTTAACACGTAAAATGCTCAAAAATCTCAATATTCCATATCCTTGTATTAAAAATGAACTAAATGACTCAACCAATTCAACCATCAATCTAATCTCTTTGAGATGATCACACTCAATATATTGATTACCAATAACTCATATAAACGCACAAAACCACATAAAATCACATAAAATCACATAAAATCATATAAAATCATATAAACCAAACATTGCAACAGGCACATGAGTCAACACTAACGGTTTGACTAACCTGCTCAAGCCATGGTTGTCACATCCCCTAGGACTTTGTGACCTATACATTTCAGCATACTTAACTGGTTTCCTAACTAGTTTTTCTTGTTGTTTAAGTCTAACAAATTCTATCTCAGCAACAGTAGGAAAACTAGTTTTCTTCTCTAATTTATCATCTGACACCAACTTCTCAACTAATGGGGCATCAGGAGATTCCCTAACCTTGTTAAAAATATCTTCACTAACACTCTTACTAGTCTTAGGTCCATAGCCTTCAAACTCAGGCTGTTGGAACTCCTCTAGACCAGAGTTGGACAAATCAAACTTTGGGGGTGAAAATAACCATGTAGGTGGAGGTGGAACAGCATTATAGCTTACGAACCCCACACCCTTTTTACTTTTATCAGTTATCTGACTCCCTGGGACTCGTGTGCATGTATTATGAAGTAGCACCCCAATCATTGTATTCCGCTGCGTATCGCATTTTGGGGGTGTTACACTATTAATTTGTCTAGACTCTTAGAAGCATGATCAAAATTTTCAATTTTAAGTTGATTGATTTCTTTTTCTTGCTTAAGATTTTCTAACTCATTTTTAAGCTTACTAATTTCTGAGTCTTTATATGAGATATCTCTTTTAAGAATAGCAAGTTGCTCACAAAAAATAACCTTATTTTTTTTTGTAAAAGACAAGATGCTCTTCTACAGATGCTAACCCTCTTTTATAAGTAGCTAAATTGAACTCAGATTTGTTAAACTCTATTCTTAAATCATCAATCTGAGCTTTAACAGTTTCAAAGCTTTTTAGACAGGTTTTTGAACAAGTTTTGTCGTTATTTACCTCAGAGTCTGAAAAGGCCATAAAAGGCATGGTATCAGAGCCTCGTGGCTCTCGATCTAGGATCAATAAGGTTGTTTTTATGTCGTATTCTTGATGAAAAAGATGATCGAATTCTTTGTTTTTAGTGATTGGCTGATTTGGTAAAGATTAGGGTTTTTACAAACCCTAATTCAATAAAAACAGGATTGGTGATCTATTATGTTCCTACTAGCTTTGGTGAGTTAATCTTTCGATTGATGATGAACCCTAGTAGGAATAAATGATAAAGGCAACAAGAGCATAAGAAGGTACAAGATTTAGGGTTTATAAAATCCAAATGGTTGTGTTTCTGGTCATCATGGAAAAAGCAGCAGGTTGGTATGATCTGATCTTCGTATATTGCTGCTGCTATATGCTTTAATTCATGACAAGAAGAAGCAGTAGCAGGTACGTGTGGTTTGTAAACAAAGGAACAAGCAGCAAGGTGTATGATTGGCTGTTATGACGTGAAGTAAATCCTAATTATCTAGGGTTTGAATAATATTATTCGTTTGTTAATATGAAGACAAAGCCGCTGCAGTAAACCCTAATTTAAGTATGGTTATTGATCGTGTTTAAATGGTTCCTGGTAGTACAAATGTGTTTGAAAAGTAGCAGTTGGTGTTCCTCATTTATGATCATCAAGAAGCAGGCAAAGATCGATGTTCACAGCTTATATACACGTTTCTACTGCCAAAGATTATGTGTTTTGTGTTTGTTCAGAAGGTCGACTCATGCTATGAATTGTTTCACGATTTTGGGGTGCTTATGGCTGCTAGTGTTGGACTTAAAGCAGGTCAAACGTAGCTGCTAACGAAAATACATAGGCCGTTTGTGTATATATGGGCTGAATCAATGACTAATCAGACATGGGCTGGTATACACTAATCAAATTTGGGCTATATTTCATTACTACTGAAATATGATTGGATTTCATAGATTGGACCGAGTGTTTTAGATGGGCTGCCAGATTAGTGTATTACAAGTTGTGAGACGCATGAAACATGAAGTGGGCCAATGATTTCATTGTTAGATTATGGGATGATTACTACTGCCCAAGAAAGAAGTTTATACTATTCGAGTATATTTATGCAGTTTGTTGTATCCGAGAAATTTTTAATACTGCCAACATCGTCCGAGAAAAGCAGTTAATACTGTTAGTTCAATCCGATATCGGACAGTATATGATTTTTGTTCTCACACACAACAGAGATGGATGATACACACATTTGGATCTTGGATAGAACTATTGCTCACAATAGTTTATTCTTATTGATTATATGGCTTGTTTTAGATTTATTAAAGAGGTGATTACGAAGACAATTGAATATTGCTTATTTCATGTTGTAGTTGAGTTTTTCGGATGCGTGTTCTTATCATATCTCAAATGGCTTACAACATTTGGAGGTAACTTGTTCGTGCTTACAACGGTGTGACGAAGATTTGTCAAAATCTAGCAAAGGTGTGTGATTTTTCTTATGGTGCTCAATGCTCACATTTTCTATCACTTAGTATGTGTCTCATAGAAGATGAGGATTTTTGTCAAGAGGTTGCGGTCTACTTATATTTTACATATTTATTTATAAGTTCGATGTCACGTGGATAGTGCAAGACATAAGACACAAGTTTAGGAGATTCAACTTCTTCATCAAATTCGTTATACTCAGTTTTCTTCATCAGTGATCACTACATAGAGCCTATAAAGTTCTAGATTCAAGAGATGGTAAACATATAGGTTTCAGGGGAAGCTTATTGATTAAAGGTTTAACCATCTACATGCACCACTTAAGGGGAAGTGTTTCGTTACTACTGCTAGTCATTTATAACTACTGCTAGTTTATATTTCTACTACTCAAAGTCATTTTTCGTATTATGCTTCTTGGCGGGCATTTTGCTTATTGGAAGGCTAGATTAGTAGTTGTGGTATATGGTTTGTAGCGGTTATGATCCAAGTTGCATATCTAAAGAAGACCCCTATTAGATGATTACAAAAAGGGGAAGAAGATCAGCTTATTTATGTGTGGTGACATGTTCAAGGAGATCTTAAATCAAGGGGAAGCATTGAAGATTTTGTTTCATTTAGAGAGATGATTACATCTCAACTTCTCTATTTACGGGGAAGTTCGTACGCGACTTTGTTTGTTTTGTCATCATCAAATAGGGGAAGATTATTGGGATTCTAGATTTGATGAGACAAAATAAATATAAGAATGAAGCAAAAGGACTAAAATTGTAATTAAAGAAATCTTCAAGCTGGTGGAGCACATGAAGATGAAGATGAAGATTTCAGAAGATCTCCTTAAAATGATAAAGATACAGAAGATATTAGAAGATATTCTTAAATGTTTTAAATATATTGTTTGTTCTTATCTTCTGTGTAAGCCTTGATATCTCTCTATATAAAGAGAATCATAGGCGTGTGGTTTAGATATCCATCCATAGAAAACTAGAGCTCTCCCAATGAGAGTCTAGATAGTTAGATAGCAAGTCGACTGATGAGAGTCGAATAGTACACCATAGTTAGTTGGTGTAGCCCTAAATTATAGTTGGGGTAATAAGGAAACGTTCAAAAAAGAAAACCTTGTGATAACTTTGATTGTGCTCTTTAATATTTCGCTGCGTGTTATCAATCATTGTTATTGTTCATCCTAGATATATAAAATCTAATAAATCTTGAGCCGTAAACGATCTTATCATTTTCTAACTCATTTTTAAGCATGCTAATTTCTGAGTCTTTATATGAGATATCTCTTTTAAGAACAACAAGTTGCTCACAAAAAATAACCTCATTCTTTTTGTAAATGACAAGATGCTCTTCTACAAATGCTAACCCTCTTTTATAAGTAGCTAAATTGAACTCAGATTTGTTAAACTCTATTCTTAAATCATCAATTTGAGCTTTAAGAGTTTCAAAGCTTTTTAGACAGGTTTTTAAACAAGTTTTGTCATTATGTACCTCAGAGTCTGAAAATGCCATAAAAGGCATGTTTGTAGGGACTTCATTATCTGCCATATAGCACCAGTCAAAACCAGATCCATTAATAGCCACCATGGCTTTGGAAGAAGTTTCTTCCACATTTACAGTCCTTCTAGAGCTGTCTTGATTCCTGTTCCTACTATCTTAGTTCCTAGGTCCTCTGCATTCCCTTACAACGTGTCCCATCTTATGGCAGTTAAAACACTCCACTTTAGACTTGTCATATCCAGCTGTGTCACTCCTATTGATAGTGATCTTTCTACCAGTTTTCTGGAAAAACCTTATTATCCTCATGCTCAGCAATGCTAACTGCCACTTCAAATCCATCTCTTCTATGCCATCTTCCTGGATTTGTTCAAGGTCTTCATATACATGTTAAGACCCGTTTGGCTGACTGGCCAAGAATGCATAAACAGTGTCATCACTTAAGTTAGCAGTACTAACTTGAGTACTAGCAGTGCTAACTTGAGTACTAGTAGTGCTAACTTGAGTACTAGCAGGGCTAACTTAAGTGTTAGTATTACTAACTCTATAAGCAGTATGAACTTTATTAGTACTGCTAGGGGATGACACAAAAGCCATATTCTAAGAACTTAAGCTTGAGCTTGAGCTTGCAATTCCTTTAACCTCTTGCTCAACAATCTTAAAATTGTTGTAGAGATCATCAAAGCTCATTATGTCTAGATCAGGTTTATTCCTCCAGATCACAACATTAGTATTTCACTCAGAAGGCAGACTTTTTAAAAATTTCAAATTGAGATCTTCTTGTGAAATATTTTCACCCAGAATAGCCAGCTGAATTACAATCTTCTAAAATCTGTTAAAAATAGAGTCAAGAGACTCTGTGCTTGGAGCACTAAAATTCTCATACATTTGCTTTAGAAGAGTCTTCTGAGTCTTCTTTGTAGCTTCATTACCACCAAATCTTGTTTATACAGCAGCAAACAAAGTCTGAGCATCCTTGTACTGATTAAAAGTCATTAGATGTTCATTAGAAAGTGTCGTCAGTAACATACTTCTTGCCTTCATATCATTCTTCTTTTGAACCTTTTCTTCAGTAGTGACAGGACATGGTATTAGTGAAGTTGAGGAACCATCAGCATTTTTTGTTGTTTGAGGTACTGGTTTGAATAAGTTTCCATTTTCTATGACATCCCATAGATTGCTCAATCCTTAGCCTCCACATATCATATTCACCATGTTTGAGAATGGGTAACTTTGCAGTAGTAGTGGTTTGTGCAGCTTCTAGATCTATCTCTTCCTTGTGAGTAAAGAGTTCTTCTTGTTAGTTTCTTTTAGATCAAAGTTTCAGAACACAGGCTCTGATACCACTTGTTGATCCCAACTTAAGATCGATTACTTGGCTTGTAAAGGTTAAGTTACTTTTCATAGAACCAAAACAACTATAGTAGAAACTTTGTGAATACTAAAGAGTATGTGGAATCCACTCTTTAATACTTAAAAGAATATAAATGAAACAGTAAACTGTATGAACAATGATATCACTGAAAAACTCCAATATTATTATCAATAATACGAGTACTCTGTGTAGTACTAGAGTTTACAATCTTGAAGCTATATATCAAAAATGTATGAATGTGTATCTAAAACTATAACCTAGGACCTCCTTTTATACACCAAGGGTTCCTTTACAAGATAACTACAAATCTTCTACATTTCTAATAGATAATAGCAAATCTTATAACTTTATAAGATATACACTGAATAAGTCAATATAAATCTCTTGATACGTCTTTATCTCTTTAGCAGTCTTAATCTTCATGCAGCAGTCTTAATCTTTATGCAGCAGTCTTAAGTTAGTATTGGCAGTACTAACTTACTATTGATCCCAAACCCAAATCGATTCCTTACCTTGTAAAGAGTATGTTACCTTGGATAAATCCAAAATAACACTGATAGAAACTTTGTGTGTATATTAAAGAGTATGCGAAATCTACCCTTTAATATCTAGAAGATATATCAATGGAACAATGAATATGAATGAATGAACACACGATGTAACAAAAACGCTTCAATATTATTAATGATAATAATACGAGTACTCTATCTTAGTACTAGGGTTACAACTTTGAAGCTTACAAGACTCTTAATCTCTGGATCTGTGTATGTGTGTTTGTGAAGATAGATGTGATAGATGTGTTATTGAGATTATAAGGGACAGCCAGGACCGCCCCCAGCTAACCGTTGGGGAATCCTGCTATAAATACTGGTCCACCCCTTGCTGAAAATTAACCCTCTTTGCACAGATTTTTCAAATTCCTTTCTCTCTCTAAAATCCCCTTTCTCTCTCTAAATATCTTGGATCCACTAAACATAGTTTAATCTTGTTTAAATGTAATCCAATCTTCTATCTTCTCCTTCTCACCTCTGTGAATGAGAAAGAACTTCGGTCATCTTCAAGATCCGAAGTTATGTAGTCTAGTTAGTCCATTTGTAACATTTGTTACATATAGATCGAGTCCATGTCTTCCAATCTTTAGTAGTGTGTAGATCTAAATGATGTATATATTTGGATGGGTTGATTGTGGGTTGGTTAGTATTTTAGGCCTTAAAATACATTGGTGAAGTGGTAGATTGGTTCTAGCTAAGATTAGGACTCGACATCTAGCTTAGTGTCGAAAAATAATGTAAGCGACGCGGTTTATGTGTTTAGGCCATAAAACACAAGGTTTGTTATGTTGGGCCATAAAACATAACGGGTTTGGTTGTACCCGAAGAAGAACATCGTACATCTAGATTTGTGTCTCGAAATATAGTGTAAAGCATTGGTATAAGGTTTTCTCCGCCGAAAGGGAGCTTGTTGATTAGTAAAGTAACTCTCGAGTTGGATACTCGGGGAGTGGAGTTGGGCGAAGAGGAGCTTCATGACCGAACCACTATAAATCACCTTGTCGGTTTGCATTTTCTTTTACCTTTCGACTTTTCTTTATTTTCTTTTCATTTACCGCTTTACTTTTTACTTGCATTGTGTCCATAATTGTGTGAATATTGGTTGTGTATATCGTGTTAGTTAAGGTTTGTGTATCGATTTGTGCTAACATATGTGAGTATGATTATATTGTTAGAATATGTGTTAGCTATTATAAACCAATTATCAAAATTTCTCATATTGCGTCAAATTTGATTGGTGATTTGATACAAAAAGATCTAGTTTGAAAATCTCTTCTGGAGGCGGTCCATATTTTCGGCGGCCCATGTTTTACTTGGCGGCCCCAATTATATTTATGGACCGACAGTTGAAGAGTGATTAATCTTTGGTTTAAAAGTTTTTTCATGGGATACGTATTTACCCCCCCCCCTCTACGGTTTCCACAATTGGTATCAGAGGCACGTCGCTCTAGTTTTCAAAACAAATGATTTTTAAAATAGAGTACGATCCATGTATCAAATTACCCATGAAGGGGGATTAAATATGAAAAGTATTTTGTTGTTTGATTCGTACTAGTTTTGTTATTAAATATACTTCGTATACTAGCTTGAAAGAAAATTTTCTCAAAAGTACTTGGAAGTGTCAACTTATATTTGTCTAAGTCGTAAGAGTAGAAATGATGTCTAAAACATGAAATTTTTGTGATGAACAAAATTTTAAAGTCCTATGTTCCACAGTCAGTCACCAAATGAGTATGAATAAAAAACGTGTTTTTGGGTCTCTGGTGGCGGTCCCATAATTGTTTGGGCGGCCCCCTAATATATCTAGGGCTGTCACCTTTATGGGGGCCGTCTGTCTGTTTCAGCAGAATTTGACAAACTTCGAAAAATCATATAAAATCAACAGTAAGTCTGTAGAAGTCGTGCCACCCGCCATTTCGAAGATAATTGAGTCTATTTTCATTTAAAAATACTTCCAAGTCTTCATTCTAAACTTAAATAAGTCAGAAATGCAAAATACTACATAGTGCTCAAAACTTTAAGTTTCGTTTTAACGTAAAACTTGTATTTTATATTTTCCTTTGAGTCGAGCATTTCTATTTGATATATCTTTGAAAATATGTTATTCTGTCCTTTCAATATCTTTGATCTTAAGTTAATTTTTTAAATGGGAAGGAAACTTTATTATTTTCAAAAATCAATCTAAGCTAAGTATAGATCGTTGTATCTAATACCACAAAAACAACGACGATATCATTATGTGTATGCTAGATGATTATGTGTGTTTACTCTTCGTTTCAACTTGGTAATAGGATATTAATAAGCTATTCATTACTATTTGTAATTGAGCATAATTATATATCTAAATGCATGTGCCATGTATATATTTGTATGTTACTAGTTTTCGATTATGCCTAATAGGAATTACGCTAGATTGCTTGCGTTAAGTTGCAAAATTGTTTGTGCATTGCATATAGGCATAGATCACTATATTTACAAGTGTTACATAAACATCTTGTAGATCATTTTGAGTGTAGTAACCCACTTAGAAATGAGATATTAATAGTTTGTCAAGTGTGTAGAAAAATGATGTCCTAAGATCATATATTAAAACCCGTTACTAAAATATTTCTAACACATCAACTCTCTTCCAACAAGATGTCTAAATCTTTTCATTATCTTGCGGTGTTTGACATGGTTGGTTAAAACAAAATAAAGATTTGTATTAATTACATTGGTAATTAGTAAAAGTATAAATGTATTTTTAAACTTTGCTTGTGCTTCATTGTTCTAACATAAACAAATAATTATTTCTTTTTAACAAGTATGTATTTTACAATAAAAAACAAAAAAAAAAAGATGTGTGTTGTATAAAATGGCTTTGGAAAATCATTTATTATACTCTTAAAAAATGTCAAAAATTTATGATACTTATACATATAAACAAATAGTTTTTCGACAAGAAAATTTTGACAATCTTGAAGTAAGAAATTAACTTGTCATTATTCATCAACCTCACACTTACAACTAGTCTTAGGATTAGTGGAACACACTATGAAAATCTTTATTTTCTTATAGCCGTGCGAAAGAACTGGTTATTGAGGGTCAAGAAAGATTCGAACATATATCAACTCATTATTTCAAAATATGTTGATGTTATTTCGAATTAATGATAAGATTTTGAGTATGGGACAAAGAATATCAGATTTTTTTTTGTCAAGCTATAAGGATTATATCATATATAACAAGAGATATTTTTCTTGAAGCTACATACTCAACACACTCGATTGATATGGAAAAATAATGACACCTTTCCAAACACGATAAGATATGCATCGGATTCATAACTCACACTTGTGTAGCGATGTCATATTGTGCTCTACTTGTCCAAATAGTTGTGTTCCAAAGTTTTGGCAAAATTCATATGCAAAAATACATAATGAAAGTAGGATTGACGACTTGAATGTTTTATCCAAAATATTCAAGTAATTTACCTTGTCAATTGCAACTGGTAAATTTCGTATTGTCCGAAAAGCCAAGATAGAGCAAATGCACTAATCTTATGTAAAACTCTGCTCTAATATTTCAAAAGCACAACCAAAACTCAAACGATCTTCTCATTTAAACTTCTCTTACTCTAACAAATTAGTATAATATTTCTTCACCAAATGAGAACCCTTTAACCATCTAAGGTTAGGACTAGGAATAATTGAACATATTCTACAAACCATTATTGCACTTTCTTTAAATAAGTGATCGTAAGTAGATTTCGAATATGAAGACGATTATTATTCAAACGATAATCAATCTCACTATTCAATCTAATTACAAAATTTGGAATATGAACATGAAATCAAGATTAGGATTTATCTAGATCACGGAAATATCAATCAAATGACCATAGATATTTTTCGAGTCTACATGTTTAACCATCCTCGATTATTACATGAAATCACGAAGTCGATTGTAAGACAATAAGATTGGTCATCAAATTATAACTCACACTTGCAATGAAGATGTTTCATTGAGTCTAAAGTGTTCAAATGTTGTGTTATTAGCTATGGTCAAATTATACATGCTAAACTACTCGCTCTATGGAGGTTTGGACGACTTTGAATTTCCATCGGGAAACTCATAAGCACTCAACTTGGTTAAAGCAAGACTTGGATGTCATTTCGAAAAGACTCAAACCGGAAAACCCTTTATTAACTTTTATAAGTTTCTTTTAATTACCAATATTCAACACCATCTCCCTAATAATGGAAAAAATGATTCTTGCCCAAATTTGGCACCTCCACGGATCGATGGATCCTTCGTCTTAGATTCATCTTCGGTTTAGGTAAATTTGCCCTATGGCATTAGAATTAAACATCTTCCCTTTGTCAATCACTTGTTTTAAAAGTCAAAAATTACATGTAACTTAAATTAGTTAATCATCATTATTTCTATAAAGAAATATTCACAAGATCTATTGAGGTAAATAACCTTAATTGGATTTCTTTCATAAAAGACATGCAAATGTGCATTCTTTGAACACTCTCATTATAGAGTATTACACTTTGTCACTCTTAAGCATACTCCTAGGTCCTAGGTGACTCATTCTCTTTTACACCTACAACAACTTGCTTGCTCTTTCATTCAACCTTAGGATTCCTACACATCCTTGATTAGGCGTTATGTAACCAGAATTAAAGCATGTTAGTTGGTCTATTAGGCCCTGAGTGATAAGAAAAAATAAATCGTATATTTGCTAACTTCATTAGGCAAATATAGGAATTCCATTTTGTCTAACATAAGAATGACTACTGGAGAATCTATTGCACTAGAAATTCAATTTGACCTAACGGTTGAATTGCTTCCAAGAGTGAAGTTGGGTTCATGGTATAACCCGTAAAAATGGTCGTGTTTAGCCTGAATTGAGCACCACTAGTGATAGTCTCATATTCATATCTCTAATTTGATTAAATGGCTCCCTAAGACCTAGATACGAAGAATTCTATCACAATTAAACGTATCCGCATAAAGCATCCTTATTTGCTTATTATAATCTATCTTAGGGATTAAACCAATGGCGATCTTGTTAAACCCTAGTTCATAGAAACTTTACCCACTTACTGCTTGGTTCGTGGTAAAACAAATTCAATATACTTATATAGTAATAATTCCGTAAGAAATTCTTTGCCAAAATACTTCTCAACCAAGAGAAATATAAGGTAGAAATCTCACAAAATAAAACAAAATTTGTATATTTTTATCCGGGAAGTGCTTATCCTCGGGTCGTGTCCCAATGAAATCGTGAATTGAGAATTTAAGAATGATTCGGATTCGAGTTTAGAATAGTAAAGGATATTTGATTTGTTGATTACACTACAAATTTAAAAGCAAGTATTGAAAAACAATTAACAAGCACGAAAATTAAATGCACAAAACGTATTAAATGCAAGCTAAAACTGAAATCTAAAATCTAAAACACAACTTTTAATAAATTTTATACCTAAAAATCACAAATTTAAAATGAAAATTTAAGGAAAAAGAATTAGAATTTTTTATGTATTTTTGAATTTTTTATGATTTTTTAAAGATTTAATGATTTAACAAAAATAAACTTTTTCTAAAAATTAACACTAAAATTTTTCTTTTATTTTTCAAAAATACTAGATTTAAAATGAAAATTAATGCAAAAAGAATTTTAATTTTTCAACTATTTTTCTATTTTTTATGATTTATCTAAGAAAAAGTAATCACTAAAAACTATTTAAATTTCTAGAAAATACAAATTTAATTGGAAAAATATAGAAAAATGGTTTTTAAATGCTAAACTAGTGCAGAAAAATTATGGAACAAAAAGCCCCAATTTTTAAAACCTAATTGAACCCTAATTTTATCAATTAAACTAAAAACCCTAATTTTATAAAAACTAATTACTAAAAATTAAATTCTATTTATTATTCTAGAAAAGACAGGGTGCAAACTTGGTAAAGTGAAAGTCAAGGGTAGGCGGGCAAACTTATGAAATTTACACTGCAGTACAAACGAGTAACCCTAAACTATGAGAAAAGAACCAAATAGACCCCGCGATTGTGGCTTATTTTGCTTATTGAAAAAATGACTTTCAGCCAAAACTCAAAACTACAAACTTACTAAGGGGCTTACTCCTAACAACTTTAACAAAAGCACTTTTATCTTTAGACCAAAGAATAAGCTAGAAAATAAGCAACTAGTTTGCTGTCACAGAAAGTACTAATTTGACTGAATTTTTGGATTTTTGCTTATTTTTAGCTTAATACTTGATAAAACTTGAAACTAAAAGATGCTTGATGAAGCTTAAGATGTGTATAGGAAAGTATAGGGTAGGCGGGCTAACTTGGGAAAATTTACACTATAGTTAAAACAGTTAACCTTGAACTTTAAGAAAAATACCAAACAGACCCCGCGATTTCAGCTTATTTTGCTTATTTAAAAAGTGAGATTCAAGGAAAACACAAAACTACAAACTTATAGTCTAGCTTATTCTAAACAACTTTAATAAAAGCACTTTTGACTTTTGACAACTCAATAAGCTAGAAAATAAGCACTTTTGTTTCTGTCACAGAAAGTAGCTATTTGAGAACTTTTTAGGATTTTTGCTTATAAAGAGCTTAAAACTTGATGAAAGCTAAAACTAAAAGTTGCTTATTAATGCCTAAGATGTATACTAAGAAGATTTGCACTAAAATTAACCTCTGCTTAACAAAACTAGAAAGAAAATTAAGATGAAAAAGTGCAAGTTTTAATGAACTGTTTTTGAGCTTTTTAATAATAAGCTAAATTGCTTATTTCTAAACCTTATAAGCTGAAATTTTATGAATAAGCTAAGCTACTTGCTTTGAATTAACCTAGGTAAAAAGTTTCCCAAAATTACAACTAGATATGAGAATTCAAAATCTCTCCTAGCTTTTTCTACTAAAAATGACAGAATTTGAAAATTAGAAGCTAACTTGATTCTAAACTAAGTAAATTTAAAACTATTACATCTAAAAGCTATACTAGCTAAATGAAACAGGATTTGAACTTTAGGATTAAAAGAAATAAGCAGTTTGAAATAAGCTGTATAATTGCTAAAATAAAATGTAGAAAATAAAACCTGGAATTTTGGAGTCTCAGGACTAGAGCCACTCTAGTAGAGTGAGTGGCTCAAATCATACACCTAGTTGGCTTCCAAAGCCTCTAAACCATAAGCAATAAGCTCAATAAGCTATTTTCAGCTTATTTCTTCATTAAGCTGCTAAACCTTGATCAAATGAGCTCAAATGGAAATGATTGCATGTAAATTGATTGTAAAAAGTAAATGAATTCATTAATCGACCGACTTTCTAATGTAATTCGAGCTTATTAACATGAATAAGCTCAAAAGAGCTTATTAAGAGCTTGTGAGGTAAAATTCGCTTAAACTTGAAATTAAAGAATGAGAAGACTTGAAAACTGAATGTATTTGCTTAAAATGATGAAGTACAAGTAGAATTAACAACAGTACAAGTAATTGAAACTGAATTTAAAAAGCTTAAAGTAAAATGCTTATAAAATGAAAAAAAAACTTAAAAACTGAAAAACTAAAACTAACTCTTAAAACTGAGCCCTAAGCTCCCTATTTATAGAGAGTAGAAGAGGAGAAGAGAGAAATTCGTGAAGCTTCCATTCCATCTTGGCCGTAGATCATTTGAAACTCATTTATGGCCGTTGGATGATGTATGTGAAGTGTCCTGGCCAATGAGGGCTTGCCACGTGGGCGTTTTTGATTCGGGAGGACTTATGAACAGGTTCGAATTTATAGAGAGGAGCGGGGGTGAGAATTGGCGAAGTTGGGTTTGTGTGTAAAAGAGGCGGGAAAAGCTGTTGAAGTTGTTATGTTTGTTGCGAGAAAGGCGGTGTATTGTTTGAATGTTTGGTATATTGACAGAATTGGTCCTTGTCTTCTTGTCCCGCCCATTTGTAGTGTAACAACAGTTTGGAGAATGGCAATTCCAGTCCTTGTTGTTGTTTTCTTCTCTTTCTTCTTTATAAATCCATTTTCACTCTTTGCAACTCTAGCCCTTGATATTTCAAAACTTCAAATGAGCTCTTTAAACTTTGAATACTTGACAACTTTGGCCCCTTGATCTTTAATCTTCCAAATAAATCCTCTGGATACTATTGCACAATTGTCACTAAAGGCCCTTTGGATTTTTATTTGATCTCTTGACTTTCTTTATTTCTGTCTTTGACTGTGTCGGGCTGATCCGGCTATGATCTTTTTTTTCTGGCTGAATTCTCACTCTTGCTCTTGACTCTTTGTCTTTTCCGTTTCTTGTCGGTCTTTTGATCGTTTTTGCTTCTTTTTGTTTCTTTTCCAATCCTTTTCCTGCACATTGGACGCAATGCACACATTTTTCTAATTCTTTTGGCATTTAATTGGCTTTTTTTAGGCAAAATCCCGGGTAAATTAGTATACAATTAAGCAAATATCAGTGTTTCCTTGTTATTATGTTGCAAAATATAACAGAAAATTTTAGAATACAGAGATCATGGAATGAGTAATGTCAAGGAATGATTATGAATTTGTAAGAGAGTTGCTAATCACGTGAGATACAATTGGAGAAATGAACAAATATTAAGGTAATTAAGGTAATAATGATAATGATTAAGGAATGTTGTTACAAACGGTTTAAAAAGATAAACTTGTTTGTACATTGTTAGATACTTCAGCCCCCCCCCCCCTTACTTATTTATAGGTTAGTCACTTATAAAAAGAAGGTCCAAATCCTTGTAACTGGGAAATGATAAATTCATAGTTTTCGGGATTTATATTTCCTTAATCAAATGAAGAAGCATTCTAATTTCATTTCAAATAAGATGATCATAAATGTCTTATAAGCATAATAACATGATATGGTAATGTGTAGAAAATGATCATGAATGGTTAGATAATATTGAGATGTTGATTGTACTGACGCTCATATAATTGAGGATGAATTTTTTTTTTGCAAAGGTATGAGGAGAGTATTCAGAGTTGAACATAATAGAATCGATGGAATTGACAAATGATGACAAGTTTTGATACCATTAGATAACAAGATGTAACGGAATCATCACTTTATTATTTCATGGATAACTTTACATACGAAACTTTAAAAGAGTTGATACTTATGTTACGTATCTTGTAGTAGGATAAAAATAACAAATGACAAAGATTGTAGCTTGATGATCGGAGTTTTCATATTGAAGAAGATTTTGATGAACTTGAATATCCTCAAGAGTTATTTTCAGCGGTTGATCTTTTGTCTCTGCAGTTTCTGGTCAGATGACCCACTTTGTTGCAAGTTCGACACTTGACAGTGCAATCTCCTGTGTGATGCAGGGTGCATTTTGTACACAAAGGAAGGTTTCCATGGTATCTTTTGGGAGGATAAGTCCTAACAGGTTCTTGTCTTCTATTCTGCTGGTGGTGGTAATCATCATTACGGTTGTGATTGTTGTGGTTATTTTGGTAGTTGTCATTTTTGCGATTGTTGAAGTGGTTATTGTTGTTGTGGTTGTTGTCGATGGTGTTTTTCTTATCTTCTAATTTTCGTTTATGATCATTGGTTTCTTGCACAGAATCGCGTTTTATTATCTGATCCATTAACCTCTGGGATATGTTGATGGCTTCCCCTAAAGTTTAAGGTTTCGAGGCAGTAACGTTTCCTTTAATGCTTCGAGGTAGACCTCCGATAAAAGCTTCCAAGAGTTTCTCATTGTTTGGCACCATGTTTGGACACAAGGTGGTTAATTCTTAGAATCTTCTAACATAGGGTTTAAGATCATTTCCCTTTACACTCAGATTGTAAAGTTCCTCTTCCATTTTTCTGATCTCAGTCGGGGACAATATTGTTTGTTTAGAAGCCTTTTTAACCTCAGTCCAGGTGGTTCGATTAGCTTGCTCTATTCCCATAGGTTGGGCATATGCATTCCACCAGGATAAGGCATCGTCAGTTAAAGTACCAGTAGCAAATGTTACTTTATTTTCCTCAGCACATCTGCTTCGAGAGAATACTGATTCGGTTCGTTCAAACCAGCGGATAAGGCCTACTGCTCCTTCCGTACCATTAAAGCAGAGGTTGACAGCTGATAAACTCTTTGTAGTTTCCTGTTTTCACTGCAGGAGTTCCAGTAAGATTACTAGCACTTGCCATGGCAGCAGTCTGTGCTTCCAGGGCTGCAGTAAAATCAGCAGTCAGTTGCCGGATGGCATCCAAAGTTATGGCTGGTGTTTCGGATGTTGACGTCCTTTTGGGAGGCATTCTATCAACAAAAGATAACACGTAATAAGAATGATATCCTAAGTTATAAAAGAGAATGTGATGCTTAAAATGCTTAAAGAGAAATGCTTATTTTTGAATTTTTAAGCACTTAGGTTAAAGACGGTGTGAATGAATGGTATGATTCATGAAGACGAAGATAATGATGCAAATGATGGAGATGATGATGAAATAAAGTACGAAACGGGATTGCCTTTTTACTGTATATAGTCAGATTTAACAAGCGTTTTTATTTTTACCACACATCCCGTGGCTAAGATAAAGCTATAACTAGTCTAAGAGTTTGTTGGTAGATGACATCCTAAAGATCTTCCTGATCCGTTTGGTGACGAGCTTGGATTTTCTCAATGATTTGTTCAAGATCGGAAATTCTGTAGTGAGCAAAAGAAATCTTATCTTTTTGCCCTAACTGCTTCTTTTGAAGTTTGATAATCTGAGTGCGGATTCTCTTAGGTTCGGTCTTTAGTTCGTTACCATTAGTACGTTCTTCTTCCATTCTCTCAATGCGGTGAAGATGGAGTTCATCTAAGTAATTCAAAATATCTTCGATTTGTTCCTCATGATGTTTCAGATGCATCTTAATTAAACTTTTTCCTATTTCTAATATCTGAGGTGTGGTAGGAGTATAAACTGAGGAAGATGGTGATACCAAATCACAAGTTTGATTCCGAGATGGATTAGATAACGTAGTTGAGGAAGAAGATGAGGAACAGATTCGCTTCTTAGGTGGTAATAGTTCTTCAGGAATAAAGAAGTATCGGGGATCAAATAGTAGTGATGGTGGTAATACTAGAGATGGAGTCAAAATAGTTGGTAGAGTAATAGGATCTGGCGATGAAATAGGTAATTCCTTAGCATAAAATGCTTGTACGTTCTTCAAATAAAGATTATTATAGAAAGATGAGAATACTGGCGGAATCATATTATCTGTAGAGTTTTTCGAAGAGTTAAAATATCTGCTTTCCGATGAAGCTGGGAAATAATCCGATGAGACCAAAGTATAGTTAAGAATATTCATAGAGGAAAAAGCATCCTCAAGATCGGAAGTAGAGCGATTGGGAGAAGACATCGTTCTGTTAACAACCTAGTTGTAAATAACATAAGTTATTTATGTAATAGTATAATAGATATGTATATTTACATACTTGTTCCTGAATGTAGTGACACGGAGGACTTTGATGGCTGAAAAAGAATAATTGTGGTTTATAGTTATGGTTTTGACTCGTTGTTCCTAGACCAGTGGTCTTGATACCAATCTGTAACACCCCCATTTTTACAATATAGCAGCGGAAGCTAATCTGGGGTATTACTTCATGGATACAACAATCATAATCATAGAAAACAACTTTAAAAGAGACGTTGTTGGAAAAATTTAGTTATCATTCATTATAATCAAAGTTTTTACAAAATGCAGGTCCCAAAATCTAAACATAAAGTTGTGAATGATAACAGTTTCCGCCTCTTCAAGTCCATGCCACTCCGTGCCGTAAGTTGCTTAATTACTTGAGATAAACATGCTAAAAAGTCAACACAATGGTTGAGTGAAATTCATAGGTTTGATAAACAGTTTGAATACAAGTCATAGTGTAATAATTGTATAAACACAATTATTATAGAAAATGGTATTGTTATTATACACCCGTTATTAGTACTGATTGCAACGAATACAATTATCATAGTAACAGTGTATTACTGCGTTATTGTCTTGTTTGGTCTGTTTGGTCTTATTGGTCTTGTTCCTTGTCTAAGCACATCGCACTAACACATTATCATCAAAAGTTAATTTAATGACTTGAAGAGCTCATAATATCAACATATTAACATCCCAAAGTCAATTTAATGACTTGAAGTCAAATTTAACGACTTGTAGGATTTATGACACTAACACATTATCATCAAAAGTCAATTTAATGACTTGAAGAGCTCATAATATCAACATATTAACATCTCAAAGTCAATTTAACGACTTGAAGTCAATTTAACGACTTGTAGGATTTATGATATTAATATACAAAGTCAATTTAACGACTTATAGGGTAGATAACTTAGACAGCAATTGTAATGATATGTCAGGATAGTATGTAATTTGGAAAAAAACTTGTATTCGTAATTTATAGCAGGTATCCCCTCACGGGTTTATGAAAAGATTGAAATGCGAGGCTATGAATTCACTAAGTCTTTGAAAAGTAATCACATTATTATAGATAAGAGTATGTAAAAGGAAGCCTTAATATCGACTTACCACTTTTTTTTTTTTGTAACTAAGGCATATATCCCCTCGCGGATTTATAAAACATGTAAATAATGTTAAGGTGAGGTTATTAAATTCACCGATAGGTAGATGCAAATAATATTCAGATTGAAAGCTGACGACCTTATCACATATCTTAACCGGGGAAGGTTGATTATAGAAATGCTTAGTAAAACAACCAGTCAAGTAAACCTGAGTAATATGTCATGTCTTAGGAGATTGTACTTTAAAACTTTGGTTTCTAAGAGTTATGAATTTGATTGATGAGTTTGGAATTATTGTAAATCTCGATCGGGCCATCTTATTCAGAATGTCTCCTTCAGTAAACGTTTGAGGAGCCAGGGACACTTTAAATCGTTAACCCAACAAACTCAGTCAGAACGTGAAGACCAAGATGAAACCCCTTAATATGAAGCTTCCCTTCCCTTAGTATTGTGAAACGATATAATCGGTTTTAAAGCGTTTTTGATCCAATATTGGAAATGTAAGCACCGAGAAGCTGTTAATTAAAGTTATGTCTTGTAATGTTTTGAATCACTTTTATACTTTTTTCAAAAGTTACATTTTAGACCTTGAGTTTGAAGAAAAGTTGGCAAATATACCTTGGAGTTGCACTGTTTACGACTTTGGTCCTTCAATCTTTTAAAAGACCTATACAAGTACCTTGTACTTTGAAAAGTGACATAAGAGACCCCTGTAGTTATAACTTTGAGAAAATGACATTTTTTAGCCTTTAGTTATAAGTTTCTGGAAAGTTTTACGATACTATACCCTTGCATGGGATATATTTAAAAAACATGTCCAAATTGCATGAAAGCTTATTTTAAGTTTCAAATAGACATTTATAAAGTTAATAATAAACTAAAATTGGAGATTTAAAGTAACGCAAGTTTTTAAATAACGAATTCATTAAAGCTTAGAAAGCCAAAACGGTCATATTAGGGTTTTAAAACGTAAACGCGCGGGTTTTAAGATCAAATTCCTTCTATAATCAATAAAGTAGTTATTTTTACATTATTTAAGCATGCTAGGATAGATTATAACAACATTTAACCATTATAACATTTGTTTAAGAACAATAAATTAGGGTTTCGGGTTGTGTACGGTCTTGGATCAAAATGAAAAAAATGAGCATGTATTGAGTTATGAAACTTTAAAAAGAGCTTATGTATGTTCTTAATGAACATCTATAAGGGTGTTTGTGTAGTAGTACGGTATGAGTTGATTAGAAACCTGGGTTTGTGTTTGAGGTTATAGCTTGGAACGGGTCGAAATCAGGGATTTTAGCTTCGTACGCCTAGAATAACGACTTCCGGGCTTCTTTTCTTGGTTTCTTTTGCTTCACTTCTGTTCTTGAGGCTTCTTAGGATCTCTTAGGATCTTCTTAGAGCAAAGGATTGCTGTTATGATGGGTTATAGAGGAGGAAGTGGGGGATGATTTGAAATGGAGGCATAACACCCATATTTATTAGTTAATTTTTGGGATCTTGGTGATAAGGATGGCTAGAGAACCTTCTAATAATAACAACATGCCCCCAACTAAACCAGGGGGACATGTGTGGGAGCTATAGGTGTTGTTGTGGATGAGGCTATGGGTATGAGTAAGGAAGCTAAGGTGCAAGGCTGGAGTGGTTACTAGACGTTTTTAGGGGTGTTTGGTTTGATTTATAACATGGGCTGTTTTTGGACAGCCAACATCAAGTCTTGGTATATGGTTGCCATTGCAAACTGATATACTCGTTGAAGCTCAAACCAATGAGCGTTGTTAGATATTTGAGTCCTCTACAACGTTTAGTTTTACATATTTGAGGGTTACTATACAAAAATTTAGAGATAATAGCTATTTATTATAGGTGTGTAGAATCTGCGCACCTTTGCCATTTCGGCTATAACTAATTCATCCGACGTCGAATCGGGTTGATTCTACCGGAAATAGGATCACAAGACATAGGGAATAAAAACCTAGTGTTTTCACTCTAATACAGAACTATTGATTGTGCGAGATCCTGTGGTTTATAGACGGGTCCGATTTTGAACTAGGGCTTGTTTTTTTAGGTTTTTGGTTTGGTTTTGGTTGTTAGAAACTAGATTAGGGTTTTGTTTTAGGGTTTCTAGGATTTAATTCATGTATAATGATGTCATAATGATGAAATAGGATTTGTAATGTTGTAAATTAAGTATTTACAACTTATTTTATTAATGGTTTAGGTTTAAAACGGATAAAAACCAAGAAACGGGAATACAAAAAAAAAAATAAATAGGGATAGTTTAGATAATAGCACGGGTTTAGGGTTTCTTGTTATTTGATTTCATGAATCTTATGAAATTGAGGAAATAATATGAATTGTAAATGAAGTCATTACTTGTTTTACTTGTTACTTAATTGATGGTATGGAATTCCTTAGGAAACGAAGGTTTAAAAAACAGCTATTTTTGATGTCACGCTTAATGACTTGTACATTGAGATTTTAAGGACTTGTACTTTGACTTGGAGGAAGTTTATATTTCAAATGAGATGTTATGTTACTTGTACATATGCTTTAGTAGCTTGTACATTCATTTTAGATGTTAACTCTTCATGGAATTAAGGTTTAGAGGTATACGATAACGGTTTAAAGCCCGTCTTGATATAATGTTGCAAATGGTACATTATATGAGTAATGTACTTTGTAAAAATGATATTATGATATTGACTTGACATGTTATGATGTTTGCTTGACATATATAAAGATAGGATTGCCAGAGGTAGGTTGCGTGAGCTTGTCTACTTTAGTTATGCAAGTTACATTGCATATTGAGATATTGGCAATGCAAGTAATGTAATAAAGCGAAAAATTTCCCCGTACAATTGTGATCATAGTAAAATAGGTTGATTTTGCATTCGATGAAAATTCTTGGGTTGTTATACATTTGTATTCGTTAATGTTATCTTACACCTACACCCCACAACTCTTAAAGACCTCTTTGATCTCTTTGTATGAATAAAGAGTTCTTCTTGATCAAGGTTTCAGAACACAAGCTCTGATACCACTTGTTGATCCCGTTTGAACAGATCTTTGATTAGCTTGTTAAAGCTTTAGTTGTCTTAGATAGATCTAAAACAACTATGATAGAAACCTTGAGTAATATATAAAGATTATGCGGAATCTAATCTTTATACACTAGAAGAATAATTAAACAATGTAACAATAGCAACACAAGATCTTTCTCTCAACTCACAATATATTGCATGGTTCACAAAACAACTATATGTTTTGCCTAAATAGCTATGACTTTTATATGTTGAATTCGTATCTCTAACTATGCCATAGGGTTCCTTTTATACACTAAGGAAAACCCTAATGGGCTTACAAAACGCGTTAAATGATCATGCATATCTATTCCTAATATATCTCATGCATATCACTTAAGCAGTACTAACTTCTTATACTAACAGTACTAATAAAGTAACTAGCAGTACTAATGATCTATCATTTTGTACTGGCAGTACTAACTATAACTAACAGTACTAACTATTACAACTAGCAGTACTAACGACTTAGTTTATTCTTCAATCTTCAGTAGCAGTACTAAGTTCATCAGCAGTATATCCTTGTAGAAGCTCTTAATTCCCAACACCATTGCGGCACGACGACGTCAGGAACATAAAGCGACGATGTCGCACTTTTTTTCTTATATATACAAATTCGTTTTGAGGGTTTTAGTGTGTAACTTTTGGGAGACGAACCCTAGTTTTAGAAGACGACTTTGGCAGCCTTTAGGCTCGTTTTTAGGGTGTCAAAACCCTCTTGTAACAGCCTCAACCACATGATTTAATCAAGTGAAGTTCATTTATCCTCTATCACTTAATATGTCTATGTGTTTTGTGATAGATTCTTGTTCTTCTCATTTATTTGCCATGCAAGGCTAGATCTATTAGTATTTACTTATGATTGCATGAAACTTAGATTGTAGATCCTTTTAATGTTGATTCTTGTGATGGATGTACGTGTTAGGATTTAAAAAACTAGCCATAAGATATTAAATTGGCATAGACGTCTAGGGAAACGTGAGTGTGTAGAAAGGATACCATCGGTAATAGTCTTCATACTACCTTACCCCTAATATGGTTGATCCCTATTAAGATATATCAATTGCATTTAATAAACTCTTATGGCCTTTTAATAGTCTTCATATTATCTTCCTTGTGCGTTGCCTTAACGGAATATTAAATAGATGGCGTGTTCGTGTAATTCGTTCATGACTTAGGAAATACTTACACAGATCATCACAAGTGTGACAAAGCAACAGGATTAGGAGAAGCAATCTGAGGAGTAGTGCATGATTAAGTAAATACGTTCGTTTATCATATAGTTATCACCAAATTAGTTTAGATTTATTTTATTAATTATTAGGTTAATCAAACCAACCTCTCAAACCATGAAATTTACCTGCTTTCATAAAAACATAAAAATACAAAAAGAATCTTCTCTCAACCCCGTAGACCTCTGTTAGATTCTGATCGAGCCTTCCCAACCTATTCCCTTAGAGAACGATAACAACCCCCGAGTCTTGCCTATACTACACTATAACGGTTAGGTACTCTGTCTAGGGAGTTGTAAAACTTCTTGTTGAAGTCCTACAATGACCACATCAGTATCCATCACTTGTTGAGGCACCATTGCTTTTTTCTTTTTGTAAGAACTTTCTGTTGGTAGTGGAACTTTCTTTAGTTTATTTGTAGCATCCATCACTTGTTGACTTGCGGTTTCTCTACTACGAAAAACAGATGAAAAATTGTCCTACTTTTTTGTGGTGAGCCAAGGTATATAAAAACATTGCTACAACCTATTCTATGGATGTGTTTCTAGTAGGTTTGAAACATCCAATGTCTTTGACCAGATGACATAGTACATTGAAGGTAGCTCTATCCATACGAAGCTCACTAATACATATATCATCACATTCCACTGTCAATCTAAGCATCCATTTCATCCGCTCCATCCTTTTTTCTTCCTTCGTTTTGATTTTACGAATCTTAAATCGAAGGTGCAGGCAAACAAGAAAATAGTTGAAACCAAATAACAATATCATCATAGTAGATGTTACTTGTTGAAGCAATAAAAGTTTACGTTGTCTATTGTTAACAGGGTGATGGGCCATTTGATCTACATATACACATCTAGGCACAAATCACAAAATATACAACTAATTAGGCGCAAAATAATTACATACCTACGACAGGCAATGCACATACACAACAAAAAGCACAAAACGAAGATCTAATATATGCCCAAGGTTAATCAAGCACGAATATAAGATTGAACAAATATATCATTACTATTAGCCATACGCATATGAAGATCGTGTAAATATTGTGTACCTTACTGTAGGTAATTATTTATATATCGTAGACTTAAATTAAACACAAATCTTTGATTCTTTAATGTACATTAGATAGTTAGGTATGGTGTTTTTGCCTGAGATAAAGATGAAATAAGCATTAAACTGATTTGATAGAGAACACTGAACTGCTGTGATAGGTGTGGCGGGAAATATAAAGAGGGTGGGGAAGGAGATCGTGATGTGAAGATTTTTTTCCCGTGATTAATTACAGGGGAATGAAAAGTTATAACCCCCGATTTAGTGGGTAATGGCCCATTACCTACTTTTAGGTAATGGGTGAATGCATTATATAATACCAAGCCTCATTATTCATTATGTTACTCATTCTTTATAGCCCATAACCCTTAACCAAGCATACCCTGAATTGTTTTTTAGAGTAATAAATTTATTGGGGAAACCCTTTACCTGAAAAATAAAATATTAATAGTAAGCTTGACGGTTATAGGGCATGAGCTCGATTTGATAACTTGATGAGCTTTAATCGAGTAAGATTTCAAAAATCGGATTTATACACCTATACTACATATAAAGGATGAAGTCACTTCCCTCATCCTAGCAGCCATATAATTATAAATTCAATAAGCAATCCCAAACTCTATGTCCCTTGGCTATGGTTTTTTCTGGTTCCATAGCTCATGCAGGAAATAATTTTGTGGCCAAAGCTTTTCATGGTGTGACTTTGGGTTCTCATGTGATCTATATGTAAGTGGAGGAATCGCGTAATTCATGCTTTGGATGACTCCAAAGCTTCTATTCTCTCTATATCCTTATTCGAAGGGTATAACATATGGCTTTGTTGTGGATTTCGAAAGATGTTTAAAGATACGGGTTGATTGGTCCATATATGGATTTCATCTCCTAGCAATTGTTTTTTTGCCCATTGTGACTTTGTAATTTAGGCTAATTTTAACTTCTTGAAGTCTTTCTTGTACATCTCTTTAGTTCTTCCCCGCCTTTCTTAAGTGGCTTTAATAAGATTGTTGCTACTTCCAAAACAATAAGAAATCCCAAACATAGTTAATTTAATAAGCAATCCCAAACGGCCCTTATAAGCAGTTTTGCTAATTAGTCAAACATTCCTTAGAGTAATTGATGTAATAAGCAAACAGTCCATAGTTAAGTCATACATAAACTATTTACAAACTAAAATAAGATGAACTACAAAGCTAAATTAAGTTGCCAAACAAAATAGAGAACTGGATAAAAGGGTCCATACATAATATCATTGATCCCCTATCCCAGTATTTAGGATCTCCTTTCCCGGTTGTTTCATGGCGGTAGCTCATTCCTCCTTTTCAGCTCATCTTGTGATGTTGGAAATGTAATCTATGTGCTTTCAAAATAAAAACGAAAAAAATGCATAATACTTGGTACTAAATGTTACAAACTACTCAAAAAAATTTATCCAATTTGTATAAGTTCATGTCATACTGTTGTATCATAGTGCTTACCATTCTTCCCAGTTAGTCAGGGGTAGGGCATGGTGTGTGGTTTCTCATCTTGGTTCTAAAATTTTTAGACTTTAGTTTATAAAACAAAAGGATTTCTTTAGGTAACCTTTTTCCAAACCAAGAATCTTACACAACAAATCCATTAGCTCCTAGTAGATCTCCTTAATTAATTCCTCGATCATCATACAAATAAAAAATACCTCAAAATAGGTCATTATATTTTATTATGGATCTTAAAACTTAAAGAATAGAAAATGTGTTTTACATATAAAATAATTTAGGATGTTTGATGCTTATAATAGACTTCAGCCGCCGACTATTAAGTTGTTCGACGCATTTAAAAGTATCCATTTAGCTTTTTTTAATTCGAATCATATAATCTTTTTGTTTACTTGTATTCATCTTTAAGATCAGGGACCTTGGATTTGTTGGAGTTCAGGATATAGTGCAAGAAAAGAACTTTCGCCTTTACACTTTCTAATGTTTTTTTTACCACCATTTCCTTGAACCTTTGAACCCTGGTGTCTATAAGATTTATCTGGACAGAAGATATAAGTCCTAAAGGCTTGTAAAATTTTGGAACATTTCAAGAGAATGGACAAAATTCATCATAATGCCCATAATGTAGCTGCATAAAATTTTCAACTTATATCATGTGTAAAAGAACAATGATTCATTTGTATTATAGGGTACTAATAAATCAAATTAAAATTAAACCATAAGAATGGAAATTATGAAGCATCTGTAACTTACGAATATAACATGTAGGTTGTGCCTTATTCTTCGTACTCATCTATTTTCATATTCACTAGTCTTAACAATGTCCCGGGATACTGTTGGGATTAAAAGACTTTATGGTGATCTTGAAGTTACTGCTGCTAAGGTTTGTGTTACTGCTGCTAAGCTAAAGTTAGTGTTGTTCATTAACTCTAATGAAAAATATGCTAAGTAGTTAGTACTGCTAGTTCATAGTTACTACTACTAGTGTAACTTAGTACTTCTAGTGTATATTAGTACTGCTAGTTACTACTGCTAGTATATGTTAGTACTGCTGGTGAAGATTAAAGAAAATATTCTAAGTAGTTACTACTGCTTGTACATAGTAAATGCTGCTGGTGTATAAGTTAATACTGCTGGTGCTAAGTTAATGCTGCTAGTGCAAAAGTTACAACTACTCAAAGATTAAGACTGCTGAAAGAGTTTCTATTGTCAAAAGAGAATGGATAAAGACAGAAGAAAGGATAAAGATTGATTGGAGATCAAGATTACTTACGTGATAAGTATGAGTTATTTATAGAATAGATCATAGTGAATATTCTAAGTTTTAGGAATATATTGTAAATCGACTAGGACTCCTTGGTGTATAAAAGGAGGTCCTAGGGCATAGAGTTTGCTATCTAGAAATCTTTTGTTTTGATATCGTTATAGCTTCAAGGTTTTGTAACCCTAATACTAG
>BQNB010078618.1:0-25681 GCA_026074375.1 Tanacetum coccineum | reverse complement strand
CCCTATACCAAGCTAGCAGCCAAGATGCTCTCTTCTTTTTACCCTTTTCTTGCCGTCGGCTAATAACCAACAGAAGGAGATGATTTATATCATTCATTCGAATGATATATTTATACTATTTTGAAGTTTGTCTAAAGTACAAAAATAGTCCCCCGTCTTCCATGTTGTTTTTATTTTATTTTCAAAACTTTATAGCATTTTTACAACTTCAGCCCCTAGGATGAGTCATCATTACAGCGTAACGGCACCGACCTCGTGACGGTGTCAGCCTTCTAACGTAGCATTTCATTTTCAGTGTTAAAATTGGTTACGGCGTAATCACATCGAACCCGTTACGTCGTAACTCTTAGTCAGCATAGATAATTCTTTAGCAATGATTAATTACGGTGTAACTCCTGCGAGCCAGTTACACTGTAATGCTTCGTCGGCATAATTTCTTCTTTATTAATAATTATTTACGGCGTAACTCCTGTGGGACGGTTACTCTGTAATTCTTCTAAGTTTGCAATTCTTTGATCTCGTTTATCTATCAAAATATAGTACTCCTACTAAATAATATAGTAGTGATACTATTCACTTGCTCATAAGCTGCTTCATGGAGAAATATAGTAGCCATCCAATAATTTTAGTGCCTCTACTAAATAAATTAGTATTGGTACTACTTTTGGCCATTTCTCGCATCTTTCCGTTCCAATGCCTTTAATTAACTGAATTTGAAATATAAATGAATTAAGTATCAAATTCATATAAAAAAGATATAAAGCAAGGCAATAAACACGGGAATTTGATATATAAAAAACTATTTAATGTTATCAAATATCCCCCCACTTGACTTGCCCTAAAGTAGAACTTTTTAACTAATTCTCAAAAAGATATCTCCCAAGTTATCCAGAAAGATATGAATTTAAAAATTACTGATGCTAGAAAATTCTAAATCGAGCACCTTACGAAAGGGAAAACAAATCACACTCATACTCTCACTAATCTATGTGTTTCATTTTTCGTAATCACTTAACTGCTCAGTCATGGCGAGTATTCTATCATAAGCTTGGAATGGATACTAATCTCCACCACTAGAGTCTTGATGCAACTGTTCAAAAAGGCAAATGTGTTGACACAACACAAAGGCTTACGGGGTGAATCATCCTGCAATCTTTTACCAAAAGCGTTACACCAGCAAGGGCGACAAAATCACACATACACATCCATAACGACGGATGAGATACACGTGACTGCTCACTCCCCCATTCGAGTAAGACCAAAGGTTAGGGATTAGGCATGGGTACACATTTAATTGGTGTTAAATAAAATAAAAACAAAATAAATAGTTTCCTAAGTCCACAATCTCTCCGTCACTAGTCACATTTAAATACCATAAGGCAAAAAATCAAGGGTCAAAAGTTAAGGGGTCTTCATAATACACGAGTTAATACGTACGCAATGTAGTGTAATGCCTCATAATCTCCATAAACTAGGTAAAAAAGACGCATTAACTCGGCCTTCATCATCAATGAACAAAAACTATGTGCTATTTTTAAAATTTTTTTGGGTAAAATTAGCACATAATCTAACCAAATAACTTATTTCTATCTCCCTTCCCCCCACTTGAGTTGTACAATGCCCACATTGTACAAATATAGACTTAAAATAGAAAGGAGAGATAAAAATGACACGGGTTTATAAGAGTTACCCGTTTACATAGATCAAAACGAGAATGACTAATCATCGCCAGCTGGACAAGGCAGGAATACTATCACAATACGACATAAAAGATGATTTATATATTTTTTATCAGCTATACTAAACACTTACTTGCATGCTTTTTATTCTCTTTTTTTATATAAGACAAGGATACAATAAAAGTACAGACACATAAATACATAAGCATCCCCCCACTTGAGATCAACTTTCTTCCGAACCCAAATTTCTTGAAATTCCCTCTATCCTAACCCGCGACTTTTACCAATAAAACCAAAATAAACCAGCAACTCCCCGATCATGGACAAAAGAAACTACATGGTAGGCTAGGCGATTGGTGTAACGAAACAACATATATTTGGGTTTAACAAAATGAAATAAAAGGCTCAGCAGATTGTACTAGGGGTATATTGCACTAAAAATGAGTGCAACCAAGGGTTTAACAGGGGGATTGACTAATTAGTGTGATAAGTCAATATACACAAAACATATATAGGCTATTTGTGGTTAATCTTAAAATCTTCCTTTTATCACAGCTACACCGATTACACTAGGTGTAATGCTCATTTTGGTGGTCTCAAAAAGATATACCAGGCAAAGTTCTAAAGTCTACTACAGCCACTAACACACTCATTTTTATGAAATTTATATATAAGGGGGAAAACGAAAAGGCTTATCCTCATACAATGGAATTATAAGGTAGGATTTGCTCAGTAAAGTCTTAACTAGTTAAGTAATGAAAAACATGTCAAAATTTTAGTAACGAAACATTTTTCAAAATAAACTAGAAAAATAAAGGCAAGTATAATCAAATGGGTGATGTTTTCTAATCCCTTCCCCCCACTTGAGTCAAACTTAAGTATATAAAATTAAAATAGGAAGGGTTAGAAATGGAACAGATTACTCCTTTAGATTTTGCACGTAATGATGAAGAGACAGCATGCCCTAAGCCATGCTCCAAGTCTGCTTCCTCGAGCAAAATCACAAATATCTCTACCATTCGCCTAAATAGCATTCAACTAGTATGGTTTGGAATGCTTCCTCACAACTTGATTAGCATCTGTAGAAAACATGTTTTATCTAATCCATGAAACAAACAAGACGAGAACTAGAGAGAGAATAGAAGGAGGAACATTTCTAGTGAGAGAAAGTAAGAAAGATATAATAGCTTAAAGAGTATGTGAAAATGTACCAACCAACACCATCTCCATGTGCGGAGAGGGTATTTATACAAAGGGAGTGGCCAGTTGGGCCTTGGTTACCATGGTCTTTCCATGGGCTTTGGTCTAACTAGCTTTCTATTGTTCTAAAAAATGTCTAAGACCTACGAGCTACGTATTTAGGAGTGACCGAGTCTTTTCTTGATTTCTAAAAATCTCCTCCTAAGGGAGGTCACTTTAATTTATAAAAAAATTAAGCTTATCATTCTATAAATGTCTTCGGTCTTTGCTCGTGGTCTTGAATCTTTGTCTTTCATCTTGTGATATGCGTAGCGATCTTTAGATTTTAGGCTTGAGATTGTTCCTTTAGCTTGACTTGTATGTGAACTTGAGATTCTTTGAGATCATCGGCTAAATCTAATCTCTTATCATCATCTTGTGATCTTTTGCCATCTTGTGAACTTGTGACCTTCGGACCGACATGCTCATACTTTTCTTGATCTTGAAAGCTTGTATAATCATATTTCTTGAAATTCTTAATCTTTAATACTTCATCACTTTAAGGAAGATATGCGGTATCAGAGTAGCGGAAGTCTTTTGAAACATGTACTTGAGCTTTCATAATGTTTTACATAAGCTGGTTGAGTATGAGCATGTGGCTATGAATCTTTGACTCTGCTGGAACCAGGTACCTCCATGTCCATATTTATATGTATCCATAATAAAACAGTTAGCAATAAAGTTGGTGGACGAATATGGCTTTGTCATTCACCCGTGTTTGGTTACATTAACCTTCGAATCCATAAGGACCGACCTGTGATCAGGTAGATTCACTTTAAGAAGAATCTCCTTGACATGATTACCAGCTTGCAGTATTGAATCTTTCTAACACATGTGTGTTAGATTCATCGTACTCAGCTTGTTCTCATTACCAGAACGTCTCAAAGCAGACAACACGATAAGAGTGGACCAGTGAGTTACTGTCTCATCGATTGAACCAAAAATTGATTTGAAAAATTAATCGACGTGTCACTTGCTAAAGTGATTTTGCGACACATCGAGAATTTTATGCATTTCAAAATTCGTCAACCGTCAATTCATAGTCTAGACCGAATCGATATCAAGTGTCACAAGTTTGATCCATATAGGATCTCACAAGTCACATACCGTAAAGCTTGTTTGATGTTGGATCTGGAAGGATTTCCATCGTGATTGTGAATACTTAAGTATCCCTCTGATGTTCTGGCAATATCACAAGGATAATGCATAGAACTCTTAAGATATTACTTGTTTTCATAGTGTATGAAAAACAAATACATTGGAATAGTGTTCTAGTGAGATTTATTGATGATCTCTTTATGGCTCTAGACTCAATAGTGCACTTTAGTTTTAGTAATTGAAGGTTGGAGTAGACTGCCATCTTTTTCAATACCAACTAACTCAGAGTGAGAAAGTCGATAGAAATGTGTTTAATCCGTGAGAAATGAAACAAGAGTCTTTTGAGAGACCTTGAGTGGCTAGGGAGGGTTGTGCATCACATCATTGGGTTTATGATGACTATCTTCAATACCAGACAACAGCTTAGTGTTTCTGATAGCATATGTATTAACCAGGTTTCTACCTAAGTATAAGGAGGGCTTCTTTCTTTTCACCCTTTATCTTTACATTTCTTTTTCATTCTTCAACCCCTTCAATGTTTACCAAGACTTCATCACTAACACCTTGTTGGGTTTGTTCTAGTGTTAGCTCTGTCTTAGTCTGCATTATCCCCTTTTCTCACTTTTACTTCTTTTGTATCATACCTATGGACTTCTATTCTATCTAATGGAATGTTCCTGGGTAGATCCCTCCGGTTCTGGCTGGATCGTGGGACATATTCCTAATCTTAACCACTTTATAACTCCATAAAATTAAGTACATGGTCGGTCTATTGGTATTGCCACAGTTGCCATTAAAACCATTTTGAAAATTCAACCAAGGTACTTGTGATATAATATTAAAATATTTGTACCTCGATAGTTTTAACTTTCAAAAATGCCCCCTGCATATGTGCATCGATATTCGAAAAAATGTTTTTCACATACAAGGAAGAAGCTGCACTAGAGTCATTAAGATCACATTTTACAAGTTATATATTTTAATCACATTTTCTCCCCTATTAAAAATGTCAAATCTCTTGATATTTTGGATATCAATTGATTCATATATGTATGAAAAATTATTTGAGGAGAAAAATGTCTGATTATATATATTAAGCCTTATTAGGAACATTTTAATGCTCCCTCTTAATTTGTGAGGGTATTATATGGTGTTAAGTACGTTAATTTGAAAGATTTTGAATTTCTTGAAAAAAAATTGAAAATCCGTACCTAAACACTATATATGCCTATTATTAGTCTTACACTACTTATTTACATATTCACAAGTTTTATAATTACAAGGTTTGACCTGAAAGAGTAGAAAAAGTATGACAAAGTCATATTGTATGCTGAAGCAGTCTAAGGTCTTCCCCGTATTCCCTTCCACCAACAAACTTTTCCAAACTCCTTAGCAACCTTCTTTCCAGCAACTAACGATCAATATCTTTCACCATGATGCGAGACCGTTTCTTGTCCAAGTTACTCCATCTCCTTCTTGGCATGACGTTGCTATACCACAACTCTAAGTTGTTGGCCATGTCTTTGAGTTTATCCCAAACTCATATGAGTGTACCATCACTGAACTTTTAGAGCTCGTGAGTACACATCAGTCTATTTCTCTCTACCTTGTCCAAATAGATGACACCTTCAGGGTTAAAGTATGCGGTATATGGTTCTAGGTCAGAGATGCCCGCCTTATGTGTCAGTGGCCTTGAGATGTTGAGCTTCTTCTGGTAACTTTCGACACCAAGTTGAAGATCTTCCACTATCTTCTGGATTACAATACGTCTTGTAAACATACATAATGCTGTGGCCAAGTGCACAATGACCTCACCATCGAGGTTGAAGAGTTTGTTTTAAACAACAAGAAGCAGCATGTCCTCGATGTCATTTAGATGAATTCTTAGAAAGTCTCCTTCCATGAACTTGTACAATTTCTGATCGGATCTTCGAACTTCAATCTCCTCTAGATGACCATACCCATACCACTTGTTAACTTTGACATTTATCACTGCCAGAATTCATTTTGTAGAGTACACATCATGGGTGGATACCCTGTTACTAGCATATCCGTAGAAGGTTTATCTTTTGGATCTCTAGTGTGAAGTACCTAAAAGAGCATGTTTGTCATAAGCTACTTTTATAGGACTTCATAACATGGGTACCATATCTTTAATTCCATCCAAGTCGTACTTAGCAACCTTCATCTTAGTTAAAGAAGTCGTATATGTTCTGTCGGTGCTTCCTCCTTGCAAGTATGGCAAATCATTGTTGAAGAAGTAATCAGCCAGGACAATCAGACGATTTCTTGATTCAACCAGAGGTAGTGGTTTGTTTAAGTCGAATGGATATCTATCTCCTTCAGGGTTGTTCTAGTCTAATTGATCATTTATTGCTTTGTAACATTCTTCTATATTACATTCGAGCTCCACATAACTCTTACAAGTTCCTTTAAGAAGATTGTAAACCGGTCCTACTAAATAAGTTTTTGTTAGATCACTAATCTGCAAGTGGTTCATGGCAAATGCAGTGAAATTGATAGGAGTGCTCATCAATTCATTAAGCATTTTAGAAGGTTTTTCTGCTTTGGCAAGATCACTAAGCCAGTTCTGAGTAGGTCCATCATCAACTATTTTACTTGTGTTCCATTCAGGATCAGGTGTAGGAGGTCTTTTAGGTTTCTTAAACCAGTCCTTTGGATCAGCATTGACAATGGGTGGTTCATCAGTCTTACCCATGTCTTCTCCTAATTTCTGTGGCAATTGAGTATCTCCAGCTTCAAACACTATCTCCTTTGATTGAGCAAATTTGCCAGTAGATTTTGGCTGAGATTTGGTGGTGCCTTCGGAGGTATCAGTTGACTTTACCTTCTTTGATGGTTCAGCGTCTTTACTCGTCTTCCTTCTCTTTAACCCTTAGCCTGGTCTAGCAGGAAGGTCTTCATCTTTATCAGCATCATCTGGCGATCTTTTCTTTAACTTGTCAACAACACCTTTATCCATGGCATCTTCATCCTTAAGTATTGACTCCATAAGAGCATGATATAGAGCCTGGTGCTTGGGATTTCTATCAAATGACTTGGATTTAGTCATTGTTTCGAACAAGGTTCTTTTCTGATCAAATTCTTTCAGTGCAACTTTATCAGATGAAGTGATAGTGTATTTAGTCTCTTGCTGTTTGCCTGCTTGTTCCATTTTGATCTTGCGAATGTTTGCAGAACTTTTCTAAGGTTGTTGTTGTTGTTTGAGTACATCTGTGACAACCACTACAGGAACAGTGTGTTCGCGAATAAATTTAGTAGTCTGTTTCTGGATTACTTTATGAAGAGAGTCTTCCAAACTTCCAGATTGGTTCCAAGGCACTCTTTAACAACAATTGGAACTTCAGACTTGATTGCTGCACGAATTGCTAAATTGTGATCAACATTTTTGAGTATCTTGACTTCCTTCTACAAGTTAAAAACTCTTTGATGGATAGCAGAGAGGGTTGTAGATTCAGGAATTATAGTGGTTAAGGTTGTAGCTTCTGCGGTTGTTGGTGTTGGGATCGATGTTATTGTTGAAGAGTATAAAAGAATGGAGGAAGTATTGGAGGATTGGTTGTTTGCTTCTGCGCTGTTGAAACGATTAAGATGGTTTGAATGACAGAGGGTCTAGGAATTACTGTCACAGTAAAGTGAGAAGTGGTGAAGTCTGGATACTTTGAACTTCATGTTGAACTGTGGACATCTAACAAAGAAATGAATTTTTGCTCTACCAGATGAAATGTTAGCAAGCTTAGATATATACTAACATAGTTGACGAAACAGATCGACTGGAACTGCAACCTGAGCAGGATCAGCAGTAGTGGTTGCCTGATCTTCATCCTGAACTAGAGCACTTCAACCTCTTGATTAATCTTCCTCGAGCTCAGTATTTTTACTTTTTCAAGCATCAGTCATGCTCCTCATCACCTTCCTTCATCAAATAAGCTTGTCTGCATCTTCAACTCTACATTCACATCATCATACATTTCTTCATTAATACAATTATATTCTTCATCATCTACATCATGCGTTTCATCATCCGTAGGTACATAATCATACAGGTGTATGTACAAACTACATCTTCTTGTGTTTTATTTCATATCATCATCTGTCTTATTGAGATCCACGCTTTTTTGTCATCATCAAGAGTAGTTCTTTCATCATCACCTTGTTGATCAGCATCATCATCTTCACATCATTAACTCCACCAAGACTCATTCTCACTATCTGTAGAATCATTTTGACACACACAGGAACACTTTGGTTTTAATTCATACCTTCATTGTGGGTCAATAATTGCCTTTTGGCTCAGTCAGGAACCTCTGGTTCTAACCAGCCCCATCACAATGAGGCACCTTCCTGAGCATGTGTGTTTCCCTTTGCTTCTTTGATACCTTTTTTTATCTGAGCTCCTCAAGTAAAGCAGCTTCAGATAGCAAATCAATTCCTTTGTTTTCTTTCAGCCTTTGATGGTGCCTTCTTCTTGACAAAGACACAACATGGAGTGTTTATGATTTGAACACCAGTTGGTTGTCTTCTCCAAGCAGGTTCCTTGGCAGGTTCTTCAATAATGATAAGATATTTGTTTCTTTCTTTGAAGGAGAAAGGAGGTTTACTTTCCATTCCCTGCTCTATGGGAGTGTGCCTGCTCCTAATTGCAAATGCTAGATAAGTTTTATAGGAATTGGAGTTTTATATCTTTTGATTTATCATCATTGCAGAATTAATGCCCATACACTTGATTGTCTTCTCACTTTAGAAAACAAATTTCAAGGTACCTAAATGACACTGTCATCCTGACTGTATGCATGAACATTCTTTCCTCATAGAGATGGACTTGTCTTTGAAATGAAGTGTTGGATTGATGCCTTTGTAAATCTGGATGGGCATGTGTTTTAGCCTTAATATTAATAAGTCGAACGAATATGAAAGAATGTATCCGTATCTTATGTAGTCAAATTTAGTCTTGTAAGGTAATAGGCTAGTCGGGTTTAAAGTGCTTGGATTGTAATCTAATATTGCCGTGTTTTCGGGCTCAAGCCAAGCTAAGCCAACCTGGCCCAAGTTAAAAAGACCCACTGAGCCCACGGTGGCCTTAGGGTTAAAATATGACACCTCTTCCACACATGAGAAGGTTAGGTTACCATTTCTTACATTTGTATGTGTGTAATCAGCCACCAACTCCACTCTTTCTTTTCTAAAATCTAATATTCTCTTCTTTCTTCTTTTCTACTTTCTTTTAATCTTTTCTTCTTTCTTATTTCGAGTCATAGTGCTTATTGGGTAAGCTTATAGTTGTGATATGGGTTAAGTTTAGGGATCAAACATTTGGTATCAAGAGCCCTTGGGTGGTTTAGTGTTTTCGATGTGAAGTGCTTATTTGGAGCTTATTAATTCGACTTATTTTTTTTCTTCTTTATGTAACAACAAAAGCGTTTTTTGTGAAGATAGAAAATAACAACTTATTTTTGGCTTTATAATTTGTGGCGGCTGTGTTTCCGGTGTGTGTGGTTTATAAACAATAGTTGATAAGTAAAGAATGTCTTTGGTTGAATTTGACGTCAGTTTCCAAGTTTCCAAGTTCCAACCTACTTTAAAATCAATATTATGTACCTTTCTTTACAAGTGTTTATTGAAGTCACGGCTCATTGTTTTTTTAATTAATTTCTCTAAAGAGCTTTCACCTTTCACGGTCAAAAACGTCCACTTTATTTGTAACATAATCGAAAGCTTATTTGAAGTTGTTACTAGCTTATTTCTAAAAGCATATTTTGGCTTCTTTTTATTAAACATCACTCTCGAAAAAACCAATTCTTAAGCATTCTCGTTTGAAACTCAGTAGCTAAAGTAAGTTCTTTTTTGTGCCTTATTTCATTAAGTAAAAAACTTATTTTATAGCTTTTTATAGCTTTAGTTGCTATTCTTATGCTCTTGTGTCCATACGTTAGAACAAGAAAGGAGACCAATCTCATACTTTGGTGGATCTATGTTTTGTGGTCTTTGCAAAAAAACACACATAAGTACGTTTATTGTTGTTTAGAGAGGAGGCGAAATTACTCTCCTTTTTGAACTCAAGGCGATTAAGTACTTGTGCAGGAGGAATTAAACTTTTTTGAACTCAAGGCGAATAAAGTACTTGGTGCAAGGCGAATATACACTTTTGAACTCACGAGTGAATTAAGCATTTTTATGGATGGCGAATTAATCTTTTGTAAATAGGTGAAATTAAAACACAAGTGAGGCGAATTAATCCACAGTGTGCAAGGCGAATTAAAGCACAAGTGAGGCGAATTAACCACATAGTGCAAGGGCAATAAGTAAAACAACTTAAGGCAAATTCTACTCGTTTAAATCGTTTCCGGGTTTTTTCAGATTTCGAGTGTCCCGGTTAATAACTTGCGTTTTGACCAAGACTCGTTGCGTTTTGACCAATTGCGTTTTGACCAAGTTTCATTGCGTTTTGATCAAGAAAAGTGATTGCGTCTTGACTAAGAAAAGTGACTGCGTTTTGATCAAAGATAGTTGCGTTTTGACAAATAGCACTGCGTTTTGTCTAGAAATCTTGTGTGAAGAAAAGGGTTTCAGTAAAACTGCCATAACTTTTGATCCGTAAGTCCGTTTCAGGCCCGTGACCTCTCAAATCGAAGAGAAAAACGAGACGGATTACGCTGTAACCACCCTTTAGCTGGTTACGGATTTTTCGAGGCCCAAAACCCTCGTTTACTATGAGTTATTGACATTTTTCATTTTTTTGGAATTTGTGTTGGACTTTAATTCGGACTAAAAGGACAATTACTCAACACAACAAACACAACCAATCAAACCAACAATCAACTTAATCATACTTGAAATGTCAATTAATTATTCATTCACGGTTTCTTCTTGATTTTGTAAAATCCCGCGAAAGATACGATTCTTTTCTCGGTTTTAATCAAAGATTTGTAAAATCCCGTGAACGTTAATTCATTTAAAACCACAATCAATCACTTCATAACACTTAAGATCCGATATCCATTTACAACAACATCATTCATAATGTCAAATTCAAATACCAATTTGCAAACTCAAACATCAAGTGTTCTTCAGAATGTCACAGTTTCTTCGTGTTCAAATTCTAACATTCAAGAGAAGACACAACTTTCAAGAAGTAGATGCATGCACAGTCTTAAAGAAATCAAGTCTCTATTTAAGTTTCTCTCAGAAACTTTACAAGATTATGGCACGATGCCTATCTTCAAGAGAACGTTCTCTCAAGACTTGGATTTACTAGAACAACATCTTACTAAAGATATACTTTCTAGGACTGATTGCACAACTACTTTGACTGATCTCAGAACAACGTTTGAAAATGCTTTCAATTCAGAATTAAAAGCGCGTATGCAGAATTATACAAGATATGATGCTCAATCATTTTACGATGCAATGATCTTTAACATGGATTCCCTCGGGAAATACATGCTTGAGTTAATTCTTCATCAACAACGAACTCCACAATTGTTGAAACAAAAGAAGTTGATGCAGACACAAGAAGATCATTCAAATCCAATTCCAACATTGAATGTTGACTCATTGAAAGTTGATTTAGTTGTCATACAAAACACTTGTTTTGAGAAATAAGACAGTAATTCAGAGACTGCATCCAACAAATCAATAAAGGAAAGCAGCTTGGATTTTGTAACAAAATATGTACATGCAATCAAATACAAGATGTCAAAAGCAAAAGAAAGATGCATGGCATATTTTCGACACCTTCATGTTCTTTCTAGAGAAGACTTACAAGGCACTCACATCGAACATGGATTCAAACGGACATTCATGTCACTCTTTGGTCAAGATGTTGATACCTTCACAAGTACAATGCTCCTCAACGTAGATCAAATAAAAAAGCAACTTGACAAAGATGAATTTCAAGAAGATGGATCCATGGCAGCCTTTTGGGTGGTAAACAACCAGTTTCAGAAGTTCATCGATTCACAGTTTACTTTGGATTATGACAGTCAAATGACAGACAAGTACTTTGTTGAATACACTGGAATTGAGGTTAAACACTTCAAAGATACACTACTCCAAAACATGGGTTATATTAAGAAGTCTGTTGCTGAAAGAGCACATCATCAAAGACAGTATGATAGAAGGGTGAATAAAAGGCTGATGAAGATCCAAGAGAGTATGATTGATTCGAGTAAAGAATTGGATGCTGATTTGGTTGTCACAGAAAGTAGTAAAACAGGATCAGAAGTGCAATATGACAGCATCAAGTCAGCGAATGATACAGATGTTGATGATGCAGATATCAGACCCATATATAACGAAGAGCCAATGGCTGAGGTACAATTGACTGTTAAATGTAATATCTTTGCTATAGGACAACAACTTACAGAGCAACCTAAAATCATTAATGAAGGTAGGGTTGACCAGTATCCTGAATAATGTCAAGTTAAAAGTCATATGCTTGATTCATCACCTGATAACCAGACAACTGACTACTCAAAACAATCTCTCGAGTCTGAAAATATTTTACTCAAAAAGACTGTTGCCTAATTTCAAAAAGATTTTTCAAGAATGGAAGCACATTGTATTGCTCTCAAACTTAAATATCAAAATCAAGCTTTAAAATCAGGGCAACATGGTCAAATTTTGAATGAAAAAAGTAATAAAGCCAAGATTAAAAAGGAAATTGATGTACTTGAAACAATGAACATCGAATTAGAACATAGTGTGGCTAAATTACGTAAGGAAAATGAGACTTTGAAAAAGCATTACAAAGACTTGTATGATTCTATTAAAATTACGCGATCTAAGACTATAGAACAGACAACTTCTTTGCTTGCTAATAATGCTGATTTAAAAGCTCAGGTTTAGGAAAAGGTTTTTGCAATTGCTGCTTTAAAAAATGACTTAAGGAAGTTAAAAGGAAACAGTGTAGATACTAAGTTTTCTAAAACATCAGTCTTGGGGAAACCGGTTTTACAATCACTAAGAAACCAATCAGTTGTTAGACAATCGAGAATCAAAGAAGATGCAGAAGTATATCTTAAAGCAACAGTTTGAAGGATTCTCTGTATCAAACTCAGAAGGGCTTCATAAAGCTTTGGCTGGTTCCAAAGTCTTCTGAGTCAATTAGAAGATTCATGGGAGAAGGTGTATCCAATCAAGGATGCATATCAGAAATTCCTTAGATCTCTACCCTATGCCTGGTCTACAGTTCCATTAATTATGAGGGACCAAACAAGGAGTAGTCAGTCTCAACTTTGTTGATCTGTATAATAATCAATAGAGTCTTTGAGATGATGTAAAGGCTCTATGCATCATATTCTAGCCGCTAAAATGTAGGCAATTTGTCTCTGAGAACACCAGCTTAACTAAAGGATGTTAGTACCCGTTTTTTGTGTTTCTAATCATTTCGGTCAAAAATCCCGTGTGAACAAACTTAATCATACTCCTTGCTTGTAACAATCAAGTTTCCCTCAACTGGATCATGAGGACTTGGAACAGCTTGATGAATATGACTTATAAGAAATGGACTTGAAATGGCAGGTGGCCATGATTTCGATGAGAATGAAGAAGTTCTACAAAAAAGTCTGGTAGGAAGCTACATTTTGATGAAAAGGAACTATTAGTTTTGATAAATCCAAAGTCGAATGCTTTAATTGCTCACAAGACGGTCATTTGGCTAGAGAGTGTAGAACCATGGGAATCAGTTAGTAGGAGAAGAGATGCTTGGAACTCTGGCATTAGTATGGGAGAAGAGTGGTAAGCAGGAAGGACTCTAAGCATGGTGTCAAAATTGATGGAGAAGGTGTAGATTGGACCAGTCACTCAGAAGAAGAAGAAGATTATGCTTTGATGGCTTGCAACAGCTCAGGGTCAGACACAGAGGTAACTTCCTGTTCAAATGAGTGTAAAGAGTCTTATGCTAAGCTTAAAAACTGTATGATGCTCAGAGAGAACAACTTAGTGATGCAAGCATAGAAATAAAGGCATATACTCAAGGTCTAAAGAAAGTTGAAGCACAATTAGTTGCTCATCAACAAGGACAACTGTGGTATGAACAAAAGATAAATTTTATGAAGATAGATTTAGATGATAAAACAGATGTTCTAACATACCATAAGAAACTTTTGGCAAAAGCTATGAAAGAAAAAGAAGATTTAAAAAGGCTTAACAGTTATAAATGGCACAAATCTTCTAAAATATTGGTTAACTGATAAATACTCTGATGATGCATATGTTAAATTTGGCTTGGGTAGGGATAACAAGATATGATGGCATTTGGAGTTAGAATTTGAAGTTTTAGAAAGTGTATTTAAGGGTAAGGGAAATTGATTCGAATAAATTCACCTTTGTATGATAGATTTGTAACAGCAGGAGGAATGAATGCTGTACCCACACCCATGACAGGGATATACATGCCATCTGGACCTGTATAGGAATTAGATTACTCCCAATTTCATATGGTCCAATAACAGAATCTATCTAGTGAATCTGAAACACCAAAATAGTGAATTTGTATATCCCTGTCGAATCTAAAATTTAGTACTGAGACACCTGAATTAGTGTCTAAACCAGTTGTTAATGAATCTAATGTAGCATGTCAACCTAAGGTCTGGTCTGATGCTCCTATAGTAAAAACTCCTAGGGAAACTGTTAAGAATAATTTCACACATAGTAAAAATCCTAAAGTTGACAAGAAAGAGTTGGGGTATGGGTTTACTGCAAGAGAATGTTTTGTAGGTGGAAGTCTTAACATATAATCTAGAGAAGAGATTGTGATTTCCATGAAAAAAAGGATGGCTAAACCAAGCTGTGCTTAAACATATTTGGTAGAATAGGAATACTAGTCAAAGGGTGATTAAGACTATTTGGAACAATGTGCAAAGAGTGAATAATTCACAAACAATTTGTTCTCTGATAGTTACTAAACTAGAATGGGAAAAATTCAGGTAATACTGCTTGGAACTAGCGGGACAAAGTAGTTTGTCTGCTAGGGCATAGTTTTAATTGACATGCAATAATAACTAGTGCCTACTATGAAAGTTATTATGTTAAGACTATTTGTTGAATAGAGTTAGGACCAACAAACTGTTTTTCATAAAACTCATTATCCATCTTTCAAGGAACTTTTAATAAGACTACATACAATTAGAAACATAATTTTTCAAAAAAAAGAGTTAATAAATGCTAAGGTAAATGCTGTTAGTGCTGTTTGGGGGAAAAAAGGGAAACTGCTGTTAAAGCCCCTCAGCAGGTTGTAGTTGGAGACCCAAAGACACAATTGTCTACATTGTCTCCAAATACAATGGTGGATCCAGTCTTAGAAATTGTTTCACTTTCAAAGATCCACTAGGCAGACTCAAGCCCAAACAGGCTTGGGTCCCTAAGAGAATCTAATCTCTTATATTTAATGTGCAGGATTATCCACAGAGCTTTACAGAACAAAGGAATTGTTGATAGTGGATGTTCCAGGCACATGACTGGAAACAAGGCCTACCTTGCTGAATATCAAGACTTTAATGGGTGGGACCTGTTGGCTTTTGGAGGAAGTAAAGGTTAAATATGGTAAAGGTATAATTAAAACAGGAAAGTTAGATTTTGAGGATGTGTGCTTTGTGAAAGAACTTCAACATTTTAATCTCTTTTCTGTGTCACAAATGTGTGACAAAAAGAACAAGGTTCTGTTTACTGACTTTGAATGTCTTGTTTTGTCTCCTGAATTTAAGTTTACCTGATGAAAATCAAGTATTACTTAGAATCCCCAGACTAAATACAATATGTTACAGTTTCTAATTTAGTAGAAAATTGTTCCCTTCAGGAGGTTTAGCTTGGTTAATTGAATGGACTCAATTGATTGAATTAACAATTGGCATAGGAGGTTGGGTCATGTGAACTTTAAAAACTTAATTCAAACTTGTAATGGGAACCTTGTATGAGGTTTACCTTCAATGATTTTTCAAAATGACCACACTTGTATTGCTTGTCAAAAAGGAAAGCAACCACAAGGCTCCTGCTAAGCCAAATCGTGTGCTCTATTAGTCATCCTTTACATCTTCTTCATATGGATTTGTTTGGACCCTAATCTGTAAGGAGTCTAAACCAAAGGTCTTATTACATGGTTATCACTGATGATCTTTAGCAGGTTGAGTTGGGTGTTCTTTTTTAAGAAATAAGGATGATAACTAGTGGAATCCTTATAGGACTTTATAAGACAAATTAAGAAACCAATTATAAATCAAAAAAGTTAAAAAACTATTAGATTGAGTTTATGGTACAGAATTCAAGAATAGGGATTTTATGAATTTGTGGGTCAAAAGGGTCAAGAGGGAAATACAGTAATGCCAGAAAACTCATAACAAAATGGGAGTTGCCTGAAAGAAAGAACAAGACCCTTATTGAGGTGCTAGGACTCTTGCTAGCATTATTCTTTTTTACCTACACTTTTGGGCTTAAGTAGTTAGTAATGCTTGTTATGTTCTTAACAGGGTATTAGTGACCAAGGCCTCATAAATAGAAAACCTATGAACGTTAAATTGGTAAAATACCAATTATAGTTATATAAGACCTTTTGGGTGCCATGTGGACCATCTTGATAAAATTGGACCACCTGGGCAAGTTTGCATGGGAATATCAGATGAAGGGTTTTTTAGGTTGGGTATTCTCTACAAAGTTAAGGCTTTTTAGGGTATTCAATTTGAAACCATAAAGAGTTGAAGAAAACTACACATTAAATAACCTTTTTAGAGAATAACCACAAATTGTTGCAGGAAAAGACCAACTTGGCTATTTGATCTTGATTATTTAACTGATTCTATGAATTATCAACCTGTAAGATCAGAGAACCAAGCTAACCAACATGCAGGTCTACAAGAAGCTAATCAAAATGCAGGTACAGAAGATATTATTGATGCAGGGGATTCTAAAAAAGAAGATGAATCTGCTCAAGACTACTTTATACTGCCAATATGGTCTTCTTATTCTTTAATAATTAAGAGATCAAGAGCAGAGGATGCAGGTGTAGCACCTCACAAACATCCTGATTTAAAGACAGATGAGAAGCCAGTAGATAAGGAAGATCAAGTCTTTTTGGATGAACTTGAAAGACTTAAGAGGCAAGAAAAGGATGCTAAGGATGCAGTAAAGCTATCAGAAGGGTGTTTGCTCATACAAAATGCGTGATTATGCTTCTACAAGCAGGAGCTGCTAAAACCTTGCAGTAATAACATAGTTAAATACTGCTAGCCAACACCAGTTAGTACCGCCAGTACTAATAATGATATACCAAATTCCTAACCAAGATGATTAAGAAAGACCAACACTTGAGGACAATTTATAAAAACTCCTAATGATAGTCTTTTTTAAATTCATCTTATGATGAGAGGGTGCAGGCTGACTTCACAAACTTTAAAAAAATATTGTGATATGTTTGTCTTTTCCCACCATCATGGATAAACTTTTTCATCCTTTATACTTTAATTCTTGGAGCATCAAAACTCAGAAGTTCAAACAAGAAGTAAAGTGACAAAAAGTTGGGAGCCCATGTTTGTAAGTTATGTTCAAAGCAAAGGAGAAATATTTCATAAGGGACTTTCAACATTGTTTATTTGCTTGTTTCTTGTCCTCAAACTTGAACCCAAGTAGATTTAATGAAGCTACTTGATGATGAAAGTTGGGGTTGATGTAATGCAAGAAGGTTGCTACAGTTCAAGATTCACGTAATGTTTGGATTCTTGTTTAGATTTGCCTTATGGGAGAGGGCTATTAGAACAAAAATGGGTTTATAGAAATAAAAGGATGAGAGAGGAATTGTTGTCAGAAATAAGCTAAGGTTAGTTGCTCAGGGCATTAGGCAAGTGGGAAGGTATAGATTATGATGAGGGTTTCTTTGCTCCTGTGGCTGGGATTGAAGCCATTAGGATCTTTTAAGCCTTTTGCCTCTTCTTGGGCTTTATATTTTATCAAATGGATGTGAAATAGTACCTACTTATGGTAAATTGATGAAGTAGGTCTATGGTGTCTCACCACCAAGTTTTTAGATCCTAAGTATCCTCTGAAGTCTACAAGGTAGTGAAAAGCCACTCTATGGGCTTAACCAAGCTCCTAGGAGCCTGGTATGCTATTTATCTACATTTTTGTTGGCAACATGATACATAGAGAAACTATATGACACGACTCTTTTCATAAAGGAAGGTTTAATATGATATCATTTTAGTACAGTTTTTGTGGATGATATCCTTATTTGGTTCTACAAAGGAAAAAAACATGTGTGATGTTTTGAGGCATTAAGAAGGGTAGATTTCAGAGGGTTTTTGGGAGAGCTCACCTTCTTTCTTGGTTTACAAGTCAAACAGAAAGCAGATGGTATCTTTATAAGTCAGGATAAATATGTTGCAGAAATCCTGAAGAAGTTTGACTTTATCAATGTTAAGACTGCTAGTACACCTATTGAGACCCAAAAACCTTTAGTCAAGGATGAGGAAGCAAGTGATGTGGATGTCCATCTTTATAGATCACTTGATTGGTTCCTTTATTGTACTTGACTGCTTCTAGGAATGATATTCTGTGTGAGTCTGTGTTGTTCCTAGATTTATGGACACTCCATAGACCTACCAACTTAGGCTGTCAAAAGATTTTAGTATCTAAAGGGCAAACCCAAATGGGCCTTTTGTATCATTGAGTTACCTCCTTTGACCTGGAGGACTACTCAGATATTGACACGCTGGGAGAAAATTCTTGAAAGGGAAATTCAACAAAGGTTGGTTGTTCAATTTCTTGGCAGGAGACTTATTTTTTGGACAATGCATAAAGCAGACAATTTTGGTACTTCTACTAACAGAGCAGAATTGTTGCTTGTGCAAGCGGTTGTGGGCCAAGTTTTGTGGATTCAATCATATGTTAGTCTAGGGTTCTATTTCATGAACCACATCATATATACATGATAATGAAAGCACCAATATGCATTGTAACAGGAATCCAGTATATCACTTCCGAAACAAGGCATACTTGCAATTAGCGCAACAAACTTCATAAGTGATGCTTATGAGAAGAAAACTTATCCAGGGCTTAAAACACAAATGATGACAATGTTGCTGATCTTCTAACCAAGGCATTTGATGTTAGCAGGTTCCAATTCTTGGTTGTTTCTATTGGGATGATAAATCCATAAGCTGCATTAGTTAAAGGGAGGCAATATGATGTGTTGTACAGTTTGTATGAAGTGTTCAGTGTGAAGAAACATTTTAACCATAAGTGAACCATTTCAAGAAGTTCATTGGGATTTAGAGAGTCATTGGGAAGAGCTTTAGACGGTACTGAAGCACCGATGTTACCTAAATTGTTCATTCTTTGGTTGGCAACAGTTAGTACCGACAGTGTAGAGTTAGTACCGATGGGCAAAGTAAGTACCGCTATAGAGACGTTGAAGAAAAATACCGCCAAGGGTATAAAGTGTAAATTTGTAACGGTTTCCTTGAAGTTAAGGTTTCTAAACCTATATAATATCCCAATCTCAATTGCACAGTTCACTTACGTAATCACTCTCAAACACGTTCGTTTATACAAGCCCTAATCTCTCTCTCACCGACGATCACTCATTCGACAATAATGGTTGTTCTTGAATCGCGCCCTAAGCATAATATGGTCACATATTTAGAAAAGACTGATGGGAATGCCGAGTTTCATGAGATCATTGATTTTCTTACGCGAAGTTCCATTCATCATGCTCTACAAATGTAAGTCCACTAGTTTAGTACTACATTTGTTGATCAGTTTTGGACCGTATGTAAGTCTATTATATATCACAATGTTTGGAACCATTACTGCCAGGTAGCTGGACAAGCCTGTTATATCTCTGAAAGCGTCATAAGAAGTCGATCTTCTTTTTGGATGATGCTGGTGGATAGACTCACTCCCTTATTAGGCTATATTTGTTGATTAACTCTTTGGGGTAATGAGGAGGGAGTTAACGTGTTTAACTTTTATTAAAGCTTGTTTTCACACCCAATGGGAGGTTTCTTATTTCATATAATTTATCATTGTATTAGTTCAAAAAGAACAATTTGATCACATATTCCCCACTAAACATTACCACTGCTGTATTTGCCTTAATATATATATTCAAAAATATAAATTTAAAATTTCAATTTTGATGGCTATGCTTAGACATTTAGATGCAAAGAAGAAGTTTGTAATGTACCCACGTTTCATTTCAATATTTTTAGATAAATAGCTAGAGAATGTACATGTACCTTTAGATCATTTTCTTGTAAATGCTTTGACAAGTAAAGTTTTTTCCTTTATGGTTAAAAAGGGTAAACATTTTTATGGGCGATGTCTCACCTTTATTGGCTTCTATGTTGGTTACATCAATAATGAGGATGAGGGGTGCCCTTCAGAAATGACCATCTGAAAACACAACCTACACCCTCTCCATCCTCACCCAAGTAAAGGCAAATGTTGGACCTCAAGTCTGACTCATCCAACCTAGACCACTTCACATTCTTCAACTTTCCTGACTTCTTTTCCAGAAACTTCTGGTGGGAATCATGGAGGTCAGTCATCCAGTGATAAATCCCTTTCAGGGAATGAGGGTGACATGACACTCCAAAGTGTCTATGATCTTTGTATCTCTTTGTGTACACAGGTTTCAGATCAAGCCAAGGAAATTCAAAACTTGAAGGCACAGATCAAGAAGCTCAAGAAGCAAGCCAAACCTATTATCACATACCACAGAGCATGGATGAAAAGTGTCTCATTGAAGCAAAGATTGGCAGGGAAGAGATCCTTAAAGCAAACCTGGATGCAAAAGGAGTATGTATCCAAACAGGGGAGGAAGTCTGCCAAAGCTGAACCATCAGTCCATAAAGATCTATTATTTGATGAGATGCCTGAAGATACATTGGATTATATGGAGACTGAGGATGCTCAAAATGTGGGGAGGACAAGAGATGTAGTGGATGAAGAGAAGGATGAATCTGAAGATGTACTTAGTACTGAAGATGTACTTACTACTGCTCAACAAAAGGTTAGTACTGATAAGGAAAAAGTTAGTACTGACAAACCAATAGTTAGTGCTGACGGATCCAAACTTAGTACCAACAAGGAGAAGGATAGTACCGATAGAACAAATAAGGTACTGATGATCAAACTGAAGGAGGAAGGGGTACTCAAACTACTCAAACACCTACTTCTACAATATTTGGAGATGATGAAACAATAGCTCAGGCTCTCTCAACATGAGCCTAGCCATAGTAGTTTCAGAGAGGAAGGAGAAAGGAGTAGAGTTTAAGGATATTGAAGAAACTGAGAGATCTAGGCCTACCTCAACTAGATCATTATTGACATTAAAGCCTCTTCCAAAGATTGATCCAACAGATAAAGGGAAAAAGAAAATTAAAGAGGAAGATGAGTCTGAAAGTGAATCTGATGGCATTCCTGAAGCTGAAAGGAAGTTTAAGCAGCTTGCCAGTGATGAAGAAATGGCTAGGAAGGTACAAGAAGAATGGAGGTGAAGAGGAAAGGGCAAAAAGATTAGCTGAAGAAAGAATATACCAAGGAGGCTTCATAAGAAATTATGATTGACATAAAAGCAAGAATTAGGCTGATAGACTTTTAGCTGAAAGGCTTCAAGAACAAGAAAGAGAGCAATTCACAGTAGAAGAAAGAGCAAAATTTATTCATGACATAATTGCTACTCAAAGAAAATTCCTTGCTCAACAAAGATCAGAAGCTATCAGGAACAGAACACCTACAAAGAATCAACTGAGAAATCAAACGATGACCTACTTGAAGCATGTACAGAAACTTCATCATTCTTAATTGAAAACCAATTAGTATGCGGGAAATACAAGTCTGTATGAAAAGATTAAAAGGTCAGATGAAGATTTCATTTCTATTGGGTCTGCTAAAGATGAAAGACTGATCAAAAAGATGAATGAAAAAGGAATTGAATTGATTCTTCTAAGAATGAAAGTGTCAAGGAGGAGGATAAAGAAGAAGAAGGTACTAAGAAAAGAAAGGGTGGTCATATCAAAATGATTGCAAGGAAAAAGAAAAGATCTCAATCGGATGTTGACAGTGATGATGAACATAAAAAATGCCTGAAGATTGTTACATTTGAGAGTATCTTAGATAGTGAGATAATGGAGAAGAAATCAGTTATTGCTAGATTGAACAAGGTATCATCACCAGATGGAGATTATCTTGTTATCTACAGAGCCAATGGGAATTTCAGGGCATTCAACTATCTCATGGAGGTACTTCATATTTTTGATAGGCAAGATCTATTTCATTTGTATGACTTGATGAGGGAGCAGTACTCAGAAGTTACATTAGATGGATTTGCATTGATTCTTTGGGGAGACTTGAAGATTATGATGGAATCCTCAACAGAAGGAAATGAACAAAGTGACTTCTGGAGTGGTCAACAAGATTGGAAGATTGTCACATGGAGGTTGTATGAATCTTGTGGAGTCTGCATACTGGAATTTGAGGATGGGATAGTTATTCATATATTGGTTGAAAGAAGATATCCTCTCTCAAAAGATTTATTGCAAAGGATGCTTGATCTTGGTTTGGAAGTTGAAAGAGAAAGTTCTGTTGCTCTTGATTTGATAAGATTTATTAAGCAACAGATAGATGAAGAATGATGTTGTGAATGGAATTGAGAAGGGTTTGAGTGTTGGCTAACCACCACACAACAAATGGTCATCAGTTCACCATGCTTAATAGGCATAAGAACTGGCTAGTCCATAAGCAAACGGCTTGTGGTAAAGACTTCTCAAATCCGTTTATGGTTGACAATTTACCAAAAATTGTAGGGTTTTCAACTCACCTTGCTTCATTGGTGAAGAGTTGGCTAGTCCAAGATCAAACAGTTCTTGGTAAAGACTACTCAAATCTGTTGATAGCTGATAGTTTGCTAAAAACTATATGGTTTATCAATGCACCATGTTATGGCAATGAAGCATTGGCTAGTCCAAAAGCAAACGGTATTTGGTAAAGACAAATCAATTCCGTTGATGGTTGACAGTTTACCAAAAACTGTATGGTAATTAACTCACCATATTTTTGAAATAAAGAGTTAACTATCCCAGAGCAAACGGCTACTGGTAAAGGAACATCAAATCCGTTTATGGCTGGTAGTTTGCCAAAAACTACAAAGCCAACTTAGTTGGATTGTTGCTGAAAAGATGTTGCTGTGTTGCTGAGAAGACAAAGTTGCTGCTGAAGATGGATAGTGTTTAAAGATCAAGATATGTTAAAGTGTTTGGATACATCCTCTATGAATTTAAGAAGATAAACCTGAAGAAACATGAAGTTAAAAGAGTTCAACATTCATGTTTAAGGGAGGATTGTTGGGAATTATGTTTTCCTAACTTAGTACCGTTAGTAATAATAGTTAGTACCGATAGTTATAATTAGTACTGACAGTACAAAGTGTTAAGTACTGATCAGATAGTTAGTACTGTTAGTAGAAATTAGTTAGTACCGTTTAAGAGATATGTATGAGATATTCTAGGAAAAGATATGTATTATCTTTTACGCGTTTTGTAAGCCTGTTAGGGTTTATCCTTGGTTTATAAAAGGATCCCTCATGGCATAGTTAGACAACAGAGTTCAATATATATTTCATACAATCATATCTCATAGTTAGTAATCTGTAATTACTCAAAGAAGATTAATAGAAATCATTATTTAGTTTTTCATTATTCTTCTTAGTACTTGTGTTAAGATTCCGCATTAGCACATAGTATTCATAGTCAGTGTTTCTATATAGTCTAATTGTATTTATACAAGTTGGCTATCACCCTTAGTAGGCTGCAAAGATCTATTCAGTTAGGGACTCACATGGGTCAAATGACATAAGAATCCTTTGAAAAAAAAATAATACGTATATGCACCGAGTGAAAACGCAACGAATAAAACAAACAAGCATACCACGACAAATGAACACATAAAAAAATCTATACTAAAGACGGAAATTCTTATACCAATTATCGATTTTATTCGAAAGACCAAATTAAATAATATTTTTATAAAAATCGATTTAAATTAAGAAAGTCACTTTAAGTATAACAATCATTTTAAATAATAATGAAAATGTCTTAAATGTAATCTTTGAAAAATTTATTCTGGTTGTCATAAAAATCTAGAGATGGTTATCTAGTGGTGTATCGTACCGTACCACTATGAATCACTTTAAACCAGTTTTTTATAATAAAATAAAATTTATTTAACCACTCAACAATTTTCATATCCTATTTGCATAGACCATTTAAACATATTCTATTTACAAGGATCATTTTAAACACAGTTTTTCTCAAACACTAACACAATACTTCAAAAGGACTTTTATAATTGGACATCAATTATGAAATATGTTACTCAAACAAAAGACACCATAATACCTAAAGGGATCGTAAAACACCGTACAGACTAACACAATTCTATTGTTTGAAAACGAAAGAAAATACCAAGAACCATATACTCAAAATAAAATCAAACCAACTCGTACAAGAAAACTCTTGCAAGATGTTACGTACCCAAAAGAAAATGTAAGGTCTTATCCAAAATAACGATCAACAAAGCAAACCTAAAAACATCAATATTAACACGTTGCCAACGGGTTACGAACACCAAGGGATATACAAAGAAGGTAGAAATGATCTACACTAATATGTTAGGAACAATTAGTGCTTAAAACAAACGTTTGATACTCATACGAGTAATCAATGCAACGAGAGAACTAACAAAACGCGCTTATATCCTAAAGCGCAGATTCTGAACAACCAATATACATCGAGACATCAAATAGGAAAAATCGGGTATCCTTACTAACAAAGTACGATGAAGGGATGTTAAGCTTAGACTTAGGTAATCCGAACAAACAACCAAGCAAACTAGCAACCTCTATAAAAGCAATACTAGGTATCCGCAATTACTAGATAGAAGAGTAACTTACTATCTATACAACTCAACTTAACATATTCTCCAATTAGGGTAAGAGAATAATTCTCTACCCATACCACCATCCTTATCATGAATACACATATCAATAAAAAAACATATTACACTACCATCTTACAACCAAACACAAATAAATGCAATCATGGTCACAAGTCTACGTGTGTGATGCCTTTATAATTATGTTGGCCACCATAATTATAAGTGCCTCCTTTCACACGTGTACTTACTTCCAGGATTACCCATATCAATCATAATTCACATATAAGCACATATACCACATTGCACCTCTTAAACCACTCTAACTTAACACATAAAGGATGCTCCATCAAACAACTACTTACCTATATAAAAATAAAGTCAAAACGACATAAAGGAACGAAAGTCTCGCAACAATTCCCAAAATATGAAATATCCAAAAGAAATAAACAATAACAACATGACGAGGTAAAGGACGAGATAAACTTATGCTGGGCCTCGCTTGGGTTTGACTTTGCCTCCGCAAGAATTGTAGGAATCACCCGACTCTGCGGGTCCAGCCCTAATACGCGCATCCGACAATCGATCCACTATCATATCTCCTTCGGTTCCATAAGAGGCTCCTCTTATGGATCCTTATAACGCTTAAGTCCAGTTGAGAAAATGGTTCCCCAACAAGACTTCTTACGGGTGGGGGAAAATATAGCTAAAATACTAAGAAA
>BQNB010078617.1:0-30496 GCA_026074375.1 Tanacetum coccineum | reverse complement strand
AAACAAACCTAAGCCACCTATTGTGATTACTAAAGAAAGCCCAAACGCTCTCCGTAGTCATGTTCTGGAGATCACTAGTGGAAGTGATATCTCCGAGTGTATCTCGACATTTTCTCAAAGGCGACACCGAGGGGTTTCGGTTTTAAGTGGGTCAGGGATTGTTACAAACGTTACTCTTCGCCAGCCCGCCGCTCCAGGGGGCGTGCTGACTTTACAAGGACGGTTTGAGATACTGTCCTTGTCGGGTGCTTTTTTGCCTCCACCTTCACCACCCGGGGCAACGGGGTTGACGGTGTACTTAGCTGGTGGTCAAGGTCAGGTGGTGGGTGGTACGGTTGTGGGTCAGCTTTTGGCTTCTGGTCCGGTGATGGTGATTGCTGCTACGTTTACTAATGCTACTTATGAAAGGCTGCCGTTGGAAGATGAGGGTGGTGGAACAGGTGAAGGGAGTGAAATGCAATTGCAGCAAAGTTCAGCGGTAAATACTGTCAACAGTCCAAAATCTGTAGGGGGTATTTCACAGACAGAGAATATTGGTTCTTCGTCAATGCAGATTTACAATACACCCCCTAAACTATTGCCAAATGGTCAAATGCATCAGGATATGTTTTGGTCAACTCCACCACGTCCTCCATCCTCTAATTTCTAGGTATTATGGATCTTCAGGGGTAGAAAACTCGAAATGTAGGTCTTTATTTTGTTCAATGAATAGTCTAATTAGAACTAATTAGGGTTATTTTATTTACTTTATTGTTGTTTTTGTGTTGTACGAGTAAGTTTTATGTGACATTTTCTATGTTGTGTTAAGTTTAGTTGGATGGTTTTTGAATCTAGTTAAATTTCTACATTTAGAAAAATTATTCTTCTGCTGAAGTGTTGGTTTCTTGTTGCATATTTTGAAAGATCTAGTAGCGGAGAGGTTTCCATTTTTAACAACGGCAGAACTTGTATCAAATCTGGTTAAAAAATCATTTCTTATTATTTTTTTTAAATAAGAAAGTTGGAGGGGTTCAATTATCTTTTTACCAAGTCTCTTGCTTTGGTTTGAAGATTTATCCACTTGCGCAAGGAGAGATTTGCCTTGAAATTGTGCTTTTGTCTAAATTTGAATATGGTTTCATATACTCCGTAATGGACGGATTAGTAACTTGATTTTTTTTAACCTAAAAGAGCCGGAGTATAACATCACTATAACATAAAATCCTTCCCTTATTTAACACATCATCAAAACTCGCAAGAATAAAATCCTTTCCCGAATAAAATTTCTTTAACACATCATCAAAACTCGCAAGAAAAAAACCTAGGACAGTCGCCAATCTCATGGCTATTTCCTTGTAACCTTGAAAAAAACCTAGGACACGCCCCAATCTCATGGCTATTTCCTTGTAACCTCAAATCACTAATGCAGTTTGGAATTATCTGGGCTAGCTCAAATGGCCATCAAGATAACCTTGGGACGGTTGTTACCACATGCGAGAGGTTTCGAGTTCGAGCCTCACCGTGAGGTTTTCTTTCAGGAGCAAAAAAATGAGTGGGGTTTATCATTTAAAACGAAGGTTCGAGTCTTGCATGCTGCCTAATTAGATGTGACTGTAAGCTTGAATCACTAACAAATAACTTGTCGTTTTAAAAAAAACTAATGCACTTGGGAATGCCACGGTGGCGTCATGAGTGCATTGCACCGAACAGACTAATATTATTTTTTATGCTTATTAAACCCACTATCTCATCATCAGCGACACATTAACATTTGGTGTACCATCAAATCCATCACCCACCAAATTTAAACAGATGTTATGGTCACCACTAAACCCACTCTTTTGACAAATTTTATTAGAAACTAATTAGCTTTTTATTTATAATTGAATAACATTATATTGATAACTAAAAACCTAAACTAATAATCTAAATTACACTTCTCGTTAATAAATATACTCTGCAACACTTTTTCAAGGTGGATTTCACTCAAGTATAAAACTGAAAATGATAATAGATCTTAAGCAACGAAGCAAACATCTCGTAGTGATTAAAGGGGCTCATAAATAATAATTTGTCTTTTTGTCATTGTTTACGTCGTTGGAAGTCGAAAATTTGTTTTGTAGTTCGTACTTCTTTTGTTCACTTTTCATTTCCTGCTTTTTGATCTCTAAAAGTTTTTTTCATTGTTTTAAACGGCGATGCCTATGGAACGCTTCGTCAACATAGTAAACGCTCCATATTTTGCTTTTCGACTTGTGAATATGTTTATCAACAACAGAGTCAACGCTTCATCACGGCTTGTTGTCGAAGATGTCTATGGAACGGATGATGCTGACTCCTTCTTTGATCGGTGCCTGCCTATTGGTCGGAATTCTTGCACCTCATTTTCCTTTTCGTCTCCAGCCATTTGATCGAGATTAAAACCACCATCTGCTAACTCCGATGTGGGTGTGAACCACGATGACTTAAATCTCTTAAAAGGTTTCCGTTTTGTTTAGTCAAATCTTGGAAATCCCGCATCCTTCCATTTCAGAGACTCTTTTAAAGTCATTCACGCATGAAGAAGTGTGAAGGATATTCCATAGCCAGCACACACGATATTCGTCAAGTGCACGTTGGATGTAATTCTCCTCTTTGACTTCGCTTTGCGTCCTTCGAACAAGTACAAGAAAAGGGACACCATTTGCTGCTCAAACTGCAGCGGGAAATGCTATTCGTACAATAGTGGAGCAAGTAACATAACTAGCAGAAGTTATGAAAAAGGGTCCTAGGCATACAGTCCACGAAATTGAGCCACTTAAGAACACAAACCCTTCCATTTCCCGTTTAACGAATCGTATATTCGAACATCGAATACATTTGTTTCTTTATCCACGTAACCTAAAACCTCATCCCAAAACCCATTTGACATCTTCGTATTTCCTTAATGATTATCTTCGGATGTGCGGACCCAAACTTTGTACAATACCACTTCTTCTAGAACGGTCTATAGCATGTTACGATGCTCATCCTCGTCATTTTTAGACATACATTTGTGGTTGGTACATATTTTGTTAAAGATGTATGAATTTTAGATTTTGGTATTGTGGGTTCTGTGTTCCATAAACAAATGATGAGGCTCAAAATTTTACTAGTGGTGAGTGACCGAGTCAAAAATTTGAATTGGGTTTTTTGAATGTTTGGTTATCGACGTTGCTTTGGGATTTTATTTTTGAAGTGTTTTTGAGACATTTTGCATGAAAGAGATTAATGATAGAAAATGTAAAGCTAGAATGAGAAGTTGCGTATGAAAATTTTAGGGCATTAAGGTGTTTATATGTAAATAAAAATGATACAGTTTAATAATCATTGTAATTTTCTTTTAAACACAAATATGGCCGTTTAAATTTGGGGGCCTCAATTTTTGACCATTTGAGTGGTTTTTACTTGAAGTTCGTTCAATGGTCAGACCACTAAATAAGAACCAAAATACTATCACCGGACGCGATGATAGTGTCGTTGTTATGGGCTTCGCGCATAGTAAAGGCCACTACTTGATGATGCTTCGTGACCGTAACACCAAGCCAAGAGTATCTGTGGCGTATAATTGCTTTGATTTAATATTTTGTATTCGTTAAAAGAAGATTTTGTTAGCCATTTATATATAAAAAAGGAATTTTTTTTTATTATTATTTTTTAGAACGGCTATAAAAAAGAATTTACATGCATAATTATATCTAATACATGCTTATGTGTTTAAACTTGCACATTTATTAACTCATCAGCTAGAGTTCTTGATCATTAAAAAGCTTTAACTTAATTTGCTGCTTAAGTTCTATAAAATAATAGATAGTTGGGGATGGAAGAAGAATATTTTGAAGCTAAGACAGGATGTTAAAAGGCACATGGTTATGCAGTTGAGTGATAGGTAGAGTGCATATATGTGGTTTGACAATTGTAGTATTAGGGCATTGAATGATGTTATATCTTACATATAATGCCATATAACCGATTCTTAGATTCTACTGTATGTCATAGGGTGAGTAGAGCAAGAACCTTTGAGTCCTTAAGGATTTGATTAGGTATAACGACATAATTGCTTAGTGCCATCATTACAAATAATAGTTGTTCCTTATACATGTACGTTTCAACATCTTTCTTTATGTAGAATTACAAATAATATTTGAGTTAAGATTTCTCGTTGGCTTTAAAAAACGTTTATGTATGTTTTCTTCTTGACTAATCTGTGTCTTTAGAATGTTTTTGGGGTTATGTTGCTATTTTTTTTAAATTTGGTTCATATCAATGATGTTTGAATTGATTTCTGATTGAGTATCGAAAGTTCGAAACACATCAGATTTAAGTTTGAGTTCTCATCATTATTATATGACGATATACAGCCACGGGTAGGGGTGAGCATACCGGACCGTCGACCGGAAGACCGGACCGAGATGGTATTTCGGTGGTCTCGGTCTTTTTTTTTGTTATTTATTTTTTTGTTAATTTTTTTTTCTTTCTTTCTCTTTTACGGTATATATAAAAGCATGAACGTATGACCTTTTTATTTTTGGATCATACCTTATTAGTTAATAGTTTAAAGGATACATATCATGTCTTCTTGAACGGGTTGCATGTATACCTTCTATATTTCATAAGATATAAGTTTAATAGGTAAAAACATGTTATTTATGAAAAGAATACCAAATATCGGAAGACACTTTTTGAAAACAAACTATTATCATACTTGTCCATAGTGTGAACTAATGTGCTCTGAAAACTGGAATATGATTTGTGCTTAAGTAATAACAAGTTTTGAAAACCCGCGCTTCGCTGCGGCATGTTTTGTGTATCGTGTTTTGCATTATAGAAGTTTCTTTGTTGTTCGGGATAGCTACGTTTTTTCATTGTAATCTAATAAAATTGTAAAGCACTCTCAAAAACATATTAATGCAATTTTTACAACTCTACAATGAGTGGATCCACATAACAAATGTATTTCATCCTGGACTCAAATTATTACAAAATATTAGGTTATACATATGAAAACCAAACAACCCGTTAGCAAAAAGTCCTTCTGTAACAGTTTGAACAATAATCAATAGATCTCCATGCTAGGAAATCCATATACCTCCCCTCGTCACCTAGAAACATATGCCCATATGAGTTAAACTTCTTTCGACTCTTCTATAAAGTTTAACCCACTTTATTCAGATTCTACCTTGTTTGCATGTACTAAATTCTGTGCAACACCACAACTCAGCAATCACTTGATGGCAAGTAGTTGGTACGGGGTTTGCCCAGCTCTCCTTCCATCAGTGCTTCGTGTATTCGTTTTCTCTCTTCTCTGAACGAATATCTCAAGCAGCACCTGAAAAAGTTTCCAAATTCTTAGATAGCCTTTGGAATATATATGCTCCATAAATTTACAATACAGTATGCAATTCAGATACTTCAGCCAACCAATGACAAAGATCAATACCATTAAGCCTAAGAGCTTTACAATATCTACTGAATATTATACTTATTGAAAAGGGGTCGACATAATCTATATTCGAACACAAAAATAATAAGTTCTTCTTCATAATCTATATCTACTGAAAAAGCACATTGAGTTCTACATTGATTACCATTTTGCTAATTACTAATGCCCCGACAATGGTAAACATGCAATGTCCCTCTAGTGCCAATCAAACACCTATTTTTGACTAAAAAATAAACCAAACAGCCCATGTTTTATGCGAAAAAACAACAATGAAACACATTTTTTGACTGAGAAAACATCACCTAAACACCCCCGTTTTGACAGAAAAAACAGCAACCAATCACCCCATTTTGGCAGCAAAAACAGCAAGCCAAACATCCCCAAAACAGCCCTGTTTTGACAGCAACCAAACACCCTTTTTTATTGGAAAACAGCAAACCAAACAGCCCAAAACACCCCATGTTTTGACTGCAAAACAACATCCAACCAGCAAAAAACAGCAAGCAAACCCCATAGGATACATGGAAGTTTATTTTAATAATTTTAGTCTATTTTAAAGTTTGTATTTCTTTCTTATCCAATTACAGGTTATGCAGTATAAAAGTAAGTCTAAAATATGCTCCATTTTTGAGCATTTTGCCATTTTCCAGTGCTTATTTGTACGAAAACACATTAATAGTTCATAGCACATAGTACTCTTGTTTTTCCTACGTATAAAGAGATACAACCGGTTAGCCAGGTTTTCTAGATGCCCGGGTTCGCTTTACTTGTTGCCTTCTTGCGTTAGCCATACCAAAGTTTATTTAGTTCAAAATTTTAGTAAAATTTAGATTATTATTGAAAAAATATAAAAAGAATAGTGTACGGGATAATGCAAGTGGCTTGACCCATTTTAACCTTTTCGAAAATGAAATACCCGTTTTGACCCATTCACAACCGCAAATTTTGCCATATGTAGCCTTTTTATGTGACAAGTTTTGTTAAAAAAAGTTTAGTTGCTAATTTTTATTTAGAAGAAAACATTATTTTAAAAGGTCGTTGGCATGCTGAATTTTATTTACAGAAAAGTTGTTTTGGAATTGAAGAACCTGATCATTTCTTTGATAATGGTTTCTTTTTCCCTGCCTTGGAATCCATCCGCGAGTGGAATTTCCCAATCCTTTAACTTGTCTTCCTTAGTTCTTGGCATTCTCAACAATACAACCTACAAAATAAATTCTTCTTATGACAAAACAAATCCATAAGGCTGTTTACGTTTATAAACATAATGAGTTTTGCTTTACCTGTGCAGAATAAGGATAATGGTTCCAATATCAGAAGCACGTACTCCACTTTCAATGAGTCTTTTGGCATGGGCTATATCAATCTAAAATCCACGTTCATTTAAGGTGCTTTCTTCTTCATCCCTCTTTTCTTCCAAAATAACTTGCTCTTAGCTCAAAGGCCGTGTCTAAAATGAACACCAAATAGGCAAATTGTAACATAACAATCTTTTCATATGATCCAGACCACTATAGACTCTTTATGATTCAAAAGGTCAATTTTTCTGGCTTATTTTTATACCTATGCGCTAATATAAGCTTATCAAGATAGGAGTATAAGAAGCTTACATAAGCCGACAAATAATTAAATACATACATGATACTCATACTACATACAGGAATGTGTAAAAGTGTTGTAAGCTTAGCTTCTATGTTTAGAATATCAGATAGGGTACCATTATACAAAAACCATTGGTCATAGACTCATAGTGCAGTCCCTAAAAAATAAATCTAGCTGCTGAAATAATTCTACATTTGCTATCAACTTCTTAATTATTTTAAGTATTTAAATTATCTTGAAAAAAACAATGTTTCGGGTCACTCTGAATAAAGTTAGTCCCGTTACTTTTCGTATTTTCATAGCCTAGCATAATATGATATAGTTAAAAACAGGAAATTTGACTAACACTCTAACAGTGGCATCAAGCGAAAAAACTACTACAAACACGTCGTATAAAATATAAGGTCATTGTACCTGCCAAATCCACAAAGTTCAATTTGCCAGCGTATTTTGGGTTTCCTTCATCAAAAGCTAAAATGTGTTAGCTTTATGGCTTCTTCGTGGCATACCTCTAATTTAAAGCGCGACCACTAACCTGTCCATTGCATTTCATAATTTCAGGTATGAGCATCTAAAACTTGCAGTCCTTGGTTCATTATCACCTTCCGCCGACTTCTTTTCCAAGATGTGGTAGCAATATCAGGTTCTAACAGGTTCCAAGATGTGGTAGCAATAAGAGTATAGGTTAGCAACCAAATTACAATTAAACAGATTTAGACAGAGAACAAAGCATGACATCTCTATATTAAAATTTTCATTTTTCGTCAAAGAAACTTGTTAAAAAACTAAGTCGTACAGTATAATAGCTCAAGTTTCTATCAATAGACGAAGCATATGTTTGGGTAAGCTAATGCCCAAAAGTTGATTTATTATCATATAGTCGCAAAAGGAGTTAACCGTATTGACTTATTTTTCTCCAAAAAAGCCAAGAAACTTTCAAAATAAGCTTTACCGAACACCCTTAAAGTAACAAATTATCTGCTCAAATACAATAGCCAATTAGTTTCAGAAACTAAATTATACTTAGCCAAACACCCCAATGTTCTTAGCAAACTTCATAAGAAATAATCTCTTTTTTAACAAATTAGGATTGTACAACCAAATAGCTTATACATTAGTTGTCGTGACGTAGTGCGGCCACTCATATAATCATTTATAACAGCTACGTCACAATATAAGAGGTTTTTTCGCGAACTTATAATTTTCCTAGAAGCATAGGCTTTTGGTTTATGGGTAAATAATCTAATCTGTTGTAGATGCAAACTTAGGTTCGTATTTGAATTGAATATCTGCACGTCTACTATTCAACTTATCTCCTGCCCTTCCCAGGTGCACTATAAATTACGACACACTTGAGCCAGTTTGACTCTTTATCTAACCCACCCATGTTGCTAACTCAGTTAGATATATGTAAGAATAAAATGATGAAGTTAGCGAACCCGATCCAACCTATTTTGACATGCTTTAATAACTTGTCGGTTTTGACCCAATCTCCAACACATTTGGCATGCTTGTAATTACACTAAGTACTTAGTGACGACTAATGAATTATAGATCATGGCAGGACTTCCTGTTAGGGTGATAGTCTAATAAATTAGGCTAAAAGAAGAGGTAAACATGTTAATTTTAAAAATGGGACGAAAGTGTAGTCATTTTCTCCAACACCATCAGCAGAATCTAAATATGTGATCGATACGGGCCTTCATTCTCAACTGTCATCTGCAATAGGTTTTAAAAGAATCAAATATTTATAATCATTAAAAAATGAAATGTCATTAAACCACATCTTGTAAACATACATAGCTCAAACCTTGTCTCTATATAATGAACATACATAAGTTTTCTAAAAAAACACCCGTAAGAATCACATATTTGCAGCAGACAGAAACAACACATAAAACTATAAAAAAAACCACGGCTGCAAGCAACATCAGAAAAGTATGGTTACAACATCAGCAAAACTTTTAATTATGTACGTAGTATTATATTACTGAGTATATGTTCGTGAACGATCGAAACTATCATTAAACCACAACTTGTAAACATCTGAATTCAACTATGTGTTCAAGGTCTCATAGATTCTAGAGGTAAAGTAGTAATGATCAGGTAATCAACTTGTAGGTATCCGAACACTCAAAACCGATTATTTGGTGTATCACATTGCAAGAATAAGGTGAACAGTTTTAGGGGCTTATGAGCTTATTGAAAATTTGATAAGCTCATAAGCTTAATTTTATAGGCTTATTAAGTTATCTACTTGAGGTTTTGGGCTTGTGCAACTCATAAGCTCAAGTAAATAAGCTCATAAACAGTCCCAAACATTGTATATGCATATAGTATACCACTTAATTACCCTATTTCCTTTACGGGATAGAAAAAAATAAAGGAACCCGCAAATATTGGCAAAACTACAATTATTGTTAACCAAGGAAATTTATCCGGCCAATGTAAATGTAGCGTATAAAAAGGTGATTCTTTATTGACTCAAAGGACAAATGCGTTTCGAGAGTATTGCTTACCCTTTTAACTTGCTGAAGATGGCCAATTTTGAAATGACAAACATCACGTAGATAAACTATTGTAGCTTTGGCCACCTGTCTGCTGCTCCATCAGTAGCAATGGAAACTTCGTGGTCCAAGTATTAAACTGATGTAAAGTGTAACACCCCCAAATCTGGGTAGCAACGGAATGTTGAATATTCGAGGGAGTTACTTCATAGATCAATAGCACAAGATAAGAGAACGACCACTAAACGTGTCGTTTTTTTAAAAGATACATTGGATTAACAAAATCCTTGTTCATTACATAAGCTCATGGCTTTAAATTGTTCGACAATATAAGTAAAGATTTCGGTTTATAACAAATATTCCCAAAATGTAATACGCCCAAATCTTTAGTACTGACTATTTCCAAAGAGTGACCCCCCAATGTATATGAGCACCTCGTGCCTTATTGACCTGAGAAAACATGCTTAAAATATCAGCATAAAGTTGGTGAATTCATAGGTTTATGTAAATCAATAGTAGGACCGCAAGATTTCCAAGTGTATGATTAAGCAACAGATGCAAACATCATAGAAAGGGTGATTACGTTTTCCTAAGCTCATGACACTGAGGCTCGACATGTATGAATGCAATAAATTGCCAATAAATTCCCGTGAATGATGTTCTAACCCGCAACATCCCAAATCCGACATGGTATACGTTTGTTGTCCGGCAACCCGGCACAGTGAGCGCTACTCACCCAAACGGGGATGTCAATCCCAAATAGATCTATTTATAACATTCGCGCTCACAATCTAGTAATTGACAGTTCATGATAAAGGGCTCAGTGGGTTATCGCTACTTAGGCAAACACGTAATCATAGTATAAAATGTACACTTGCATCCAATTTGTAAAACAAAGCATGTTCTCACCCCAAAGATGTAAATCATTTAAATAATTGTAAAACATGGGGCTATGAACTCACCTTAGTAAATAGTCCTCTGAAAATGATAATTATATCCAAGTATGGCGAATGAATCACACCGTCAAATACCTAAGTAAATACGGCCAGTCTTAGTCTACAAGTTTAGGCTAACGACTTAATGCATAAACTACAATAAATTGCTAGTTTATATATACTGTTATCACTTGTGTGGTGGTGCACATGTTTATTGTATTTGTCTTGACTTGATGGCTCTTGGGAAGGTATACGATTACACACGTTCTAGTATATGTAAAAATCGTATTAATAAATATCATATTTATTAAGTCTGTTTAACTCGTATAAAACCGAACAAAAATATAACTCGTACGATATGGTAATGTTTTTTTTATTTTTGTTATAAAAATTACCTTTGTTCCATGAAATACCCTTAGGTTTCTTAGATTTACAAAAACAGTCTTTTATGTTTAATGAAATTAATAGTATTTACACTTTAACCCCTAGGTTTCCACATTTACACTTTTAGTCCTTCAACTTTACAACAAGTACAATTTAGGTCCTTATGTTCTCAAAATAGTCCCTTAAGTTTTAGAAGCTACAAAAGCAGTCCCTAAAGCTTTATAAATCCAGTTTTGACTGTTTTAACCCTTAGGTTTGAAATTTGACACTTTTAGCCCCTTTAATTTGTAAAAATCGCATTTTAAATCCAATTAAGAGCTAACAAGTGACAATAGGTTTTAATAACTCCAATAAGCTACATAAGCTGTTGTCAGCTTATAAATAAGCTTAGATGAGCTTATTTGAGCTTATTGAGCTCGTCAAGGCCCATTAAATAAATAAAGGGTCCATTTAGGATTTTAAAAGTACATAAGCTCTTATTTGACTTATATAAGCTCATATGAAACTGTTTGGCTGGAAAATAAGCTTTGATGACTTATTTGAGTCTTATTTGCCTTGTGGGGCTCGTGAGCCCAATAACTCTAGTCCGAATGGTACCCAAAGGTTTCTCCTATGATTCCTCTTATTTTATTATCTCATTAAGCACTAAAGGGATTCTGTTTAAGCTATTTTTATCGAGTGCTTATTCAATAAGCCGTTAAGCTCGTTAATGGGCTTTTTTGTTGCATGATATGAGTCTTAATAGTATTTTTAAGTGTTGGGCATGAGCCCTTTAGGTTCCAATAAACTCCTAAGTCAATAATAAGTCTCATAAGCTGTATAAAGCCTCACCAATAATTTGTTCCAAGCTTAATCGTGGCTTATAGGCATGTGTTTATGGCCTACGGTAATGGCCGCCAACCCATCAATGGTCCGATTAGGTTTTTTAAAGTACATGAGAGTCCATACAAGACCAATAAGCATATTAGGTCTCATAATAACTCGTGAGCTTATCAAAAAGCTTAGGGCCCCCTTTACACCCATTAATGGTACCGTTGGCTTTACGAGGCCCATTAGTGGTCCGATTCGCTTAGTGATAACATAAGAATTTCGTTAATAGCCCTAGTAACCACAAATGAGTTCGATTAGCTTATATAAGGGTCATGTAACACATGCAAACGTCCTAATTAGTCGTAATACCCCTTCCCTAGCCACGTCATTTCATTTTCTTTAAAAGTTTTACTGTGGTTTTATATATTTCCAGTGTAAGAGTTAGTGCCCATATGGGTTTCCCTTTCTTGTGGTTAAATGAAAACGTTATGGACTTAGCTCGTTTTTAAATCGTGTCCTACATTCCTTTGCACTTCCTAGCACCACACAAATCTTATATACGTGTTCATACATATGTTATCATGCATAGGGTTTTATGTATTAAACCATGCATGTTCACGACATACTTACTTATTAAACACAAGTAAACGTGGTCCATACGACTAGATAAGAAGAAAACAATTATAAAACAAAGGGTTTATGCTTGTACGCGACTTACAAAAGGTCCCAAAGCTTTGTTATGAGTTAGGCAAGCAACCCGACTAGTGTACACACCTGTGTGTGCTTAAGCCCAGCTTCAAATGCTTTCATACGCCCTTCTGTGACCTTAGACATGCTTTCAGATGAATCCTGAGTTGCTTGGAAAATGAATTGTTAGGGTGCATATATGGTTCGAATATTATACCCGATTGCAAAAGAGAGAAATTAGGATGGTTTTTGATTTAGAGAGTGTTTCATGATGTTTTCTAGGAGTGATAAAATGTCAATGTACATTGGTAGATATATAGGCTAAGAGTCTAGTTTGCTTTCCTAGTCTCAAAACTTAACTCAACCGTGCCTTCAATAGTAAAGTTTTGAGATTCTCGATAACATCTCATGGTTTAGATAATACCTACTAGTACTTTTCTATAATTACAAATTTTGTATACAAATTTACCTAAATCTTAAATCTTATGGTTTATTAATATATGTAATTGTGGACATGGTGTATCCAAGAGAGAAATAGAGCAAAAGGGTTTATAATCCAAATACGTAATATTAGGCTACTATGTACCTTTATTACAATTCCTAATAAAACCTATTAACAAGTACTTCGAAGATTCTAGTTGTATAGCCATGTGACAAAAGGTTTATGAGTTTCATTTGCCAATAATTGGCCAACATGGGTTTATCAACACAAAATATAATAAATTTTGTGTTTAGGGATTAAAAGTGGGTGTTGGTTTGAGTCTAGGTAAGTCCAGGTATTTCCGGGGTGTGTCTAAATGTATTTTATTACGAAACGTAAGCCTTTTACGTGACCAATAAAAATAAAACATGCAGATTTAATAATTATCTTCTTAATAATTATATAACACTTTTTGACACAAACCTAAATTTTTTGGTTGACCGTTTACGTTAAATAATATTTCAATCCCTACCTATTTAGCTTTAAAAGTTAAATTAAAATAATGCTTTATACAGACCCAAATAAAAAAGAGACGAATAATAGAGGTCAGTAACATTACCTGAAATTGAAAGTGTTACAGCTCCCCCGTTAAAGAGCTTGTCCTCAAATCTTAAACCATGTAGTGGATGACTAAAGCCCGGTTTGAGAAAAGATAAGGTAACTTTTTGTTTTGAACGAATCCATCACATTCACACGTGAACTCAAGACCTCACCTAGAGTACCAGTGTACCTTAACCATTGGTATCTGGCTTTGCTTTAATCGTTTGATCTCCCGTTCCATGATTTCAACGGGCTCTTCCACAAACTGGAGCTTATCGTCAACGTGAATTCCTTCCAACGGCATGACTAATGGTTCATCAGCTTAACATTTCTTCAGATTAGACCGAGAAAGAATGAGTGAACACTGCTCACTCTTGAGGAAGTTCCACCTGTAGGAAACCTTCCCAACTTGGCAACACCTTAAAGGTCCTGACAAATGCTCGGGTTCAAGCTTACCCCCTTACCAAATCGTACACCCCTATCCAAGGTGATACCATGAGCATAACCAATATCCCCCAACAACAAACACTATTGCTTTTTCGCTCAAAATAGCATAACTCTTTTGTCAGATCCTGAGCAGCTTGAATTCCTCTGCTTTATCAACATCTTTTCATTGTATCTTAGGATCGAATTTCCGGACCATCAGTTGTCTTCTCTAACTTCGATCCAACACACAGGTGATCGACAGTTTGGCCATAAAGTGCTCATAAGGGCGCCTTTATGCTATCGTAAAACTGTTGTTATTTCAAAAATATCGCTAATGGAAGATGCTTAACCCAGCCCTTTCCAAAATCGATCACGCAAGCACGTAGCATGTCCTCGAGAATTTGAATGTCCTTTGCTTTGACAGTCGTTTTTGGATGATCACAATGCTTATACTTAGAACTGACCCAACGCTATCTGAATGACTCCAGAAATTTGATGTGAACCTCCCATCACGATCACAGATGATTAAAACAGGTATTCTGTGTCTTGCTACTATCCTGTTCAGGTACAACCTTGCCAATTTGTCCAATGGATCATTCTCTCTTATTGGCAAGAAATGAGCAGATTTTGTATGTGGATCCATAATCACCCAGATGGTGTCGAAACCTTATGACGACTTATGAAGCTTGGTGATAAAATCCATCGTGATATTATCCCACTCCACTCGAGTAATGCTGGTTGTACAAACAAACCCGAAGGCCTTTTGATGATCGCCTTAAACCTTTGCACACGTCAAGCACTTGCTAACATAGGTGGCGACGTCAGCTTTCATATTAGGCCACCAATATAGCTTTTTCATGTCTTGGTACATCTTTTCAGAACCGGGATGGATAGAATATTTTGACTTGTGGGATTCGTGCATAATCACGGATCTTAAGGTGTCATAGCAAGGTAACCAACTCCTGCCGTTTAAACATAAAACTCCATCGGCGCTTGGTTCCAACTTTTCCTTGGGTATATCCCTTCTGATCATACGCCATCTTCATTCACAAGATTAACTGGTTTCAGGCTTCGAGCTGATCTTCTAGTATTTTTTAGGAAATCCAAAGTCAATAAGTCATAACTAAGGCTCGCCCCAGCAAGGCTCCAATCCTTTCCTTACGGCTTAATGCATCGGCGTTTTACTACGTTTTGCCTTTCCGGGTGATAACGAAGTCCCCACAGTCGTAAACACTTAGCAATCTAGCCAACGGCGTTGCCTCATGTGTAAGCTCCTTATGGTCAAGAATGTGTTGTAGGAATTTATGGTCGGTGAACCGGTGCTGGGTACCATATATGATAATTCCACCATATCTTTAGAGCAAACACACCGATCCAAGTTTCAAAATCATGAGTGGTTAGTTCTTCTCGTAATTTTTAGTATGCGAGGAAGCCAAAGCAATCACTTTCTCTCTCTGCATCAATACAGCACCCAAACCTTTGTGTGAAGCATCATAATAGACCACAAAGTCTTCGCTTCCTTCAGGTAAAGCCAGAATTGGCGCACTGCACAACTTCTACTTTATTAACTAAAAAGCGTTTTCTTCCTTTTCTCCCTAATCAAATTTGATTCCTTTCTAAGTAAGTTTTGTCATTGATTTCGCAATCTTCGAAAATCCCTCAATGAACCTTCGATAGTAACCAGCAAGACCAAAAAAATTGGCGGAATCATCCGTCGTGGTCTTAGGATATACGCCAATCTTTGGTAAATCTATCTTGGCTATCCACATGAATAACCTCTGCTAATCAATGACGTGACGAGAATTGTACTTCGGAATCCAAAAACTCACATTTTGAAAACTGCCATACAACTTCTCCTTCACAAGCAATTCCAAAAATTGCCTTTAAGATGTTCTTTCATTCTCTTTCTTGTCCTTTGAATAAAAGTATGTCATCGATTAAGGACAATTTAACGAACTTATCCAATTAGGGCATGCATACTCGTACCATGAGTCCATGAATACCCAGTGCGTTTGTTAGCCCGAATGGCAATGACCGAAACTCGTATGAACCATACCGATTTCGAAACCCGTCTTTGGAATATCTTGCTCTCGTACTCTAAGCTGGTGATAACCCGATCTCAAATCTATCCTCGAATAAATACTGGATTCCTGGAGTTGATCAATTAAATCGTCGATCCTTGGGAGTTAATAACGATTCTTCACTGTCATCTTATTTAACTCATGGTAGTCAATGCACATCCTGAATGACCCAAACCTTCTTATTGACAAACAATATTGGGGCTCCCAAGGTGAGGAACTAGTCTTTATGAACACCTTTGTCTCGAAAAGCCTTGCAGTTGTTTTGACAATTCCTTCATTCGGACTGGGCTAGTCTTATGTCTCGAGCTACGGGTGCGGCTCCTGGAATTAAGTCAATCTAGAATTCTACTGGTCGAGCTAGAGGAAGACCTGGCAAGTCCTGGAGAAACACTTCCAAAAAATCTCGAATGATTGGTATGTCCTTAAGTTGCTTTCCTTCTGACTTGTCCTCCTCCTTCTTGGCGGATATCTGTGCCAAAAATACCTGACATCCTTTCTCGCCATGTAACTATGACCTTTAGAACATGAGATAATGGTTAACCGAGATTCTCTGTTGTTGTTACTTTCGTTTGCACGAAAAATCAAGGTATACATCCCACAAGGGGGAAAAGGTGGGGGGAAGGGGTGGAATCTAACAAAGTTTTCGCATCACACATGATCCACATCTAACACCTTCTTAACCAATCCATGCCGATAATAACGTCGAAACTACCCAGTTCTACGGGCATTAGGTTTATGTTAAACGGATGGTTTAAGAAATTTAAAGTGCAACCCCGCATAATAGTGTTTCCCCGACTATCTTCCTGTCAGCTAATTCCACATAATAACATATAAAGCTTCTATCGGCACCAGTGTTAAATAAGATAGATGCATAACGGTTGTTTAAAAGGAACGTGCCCGTGACGACATTGGAGTCCGGGTCCCTCGATGCATTCCCTTTCTTCTATGCATTCCCAACTACATACACCCAGCCTTGTGCACTCCCATTTCCCCCATCCTTATTCTTCAACTTTGGACAATATCTCTTAAAATGTCCTGGAGCTCCACATTCAAAACAACCATTCCCCTTGGGATTTGCCCCATTGCCCTTCTAAGTATTAGCAACATTTGTGTTGCCAGAATTCCTGCAGTCGCGGGCAAAGCGCCCTATGTGACAACCGTGGCTTGAGCATGTTGGTAAAGCAAATAATTAAGTAATTAATAAATAAATAAATAAAATATTTTTTTATACATGAATAGTAAAAAAAGAATTTTAGAGGAAAAAATCTTACTCTAATTAAAATTGGTAAAAGATATCTATCCTAAAACTTTTTGTAAACCTTATAAATACCAAAAACCCTTCCCCCTTGTTTTTAATTGCCCCAGCCGAATTTTATCAAAGGAGGAAGAAGAAAAATATTTTTTTTCAAGTTTGGTGATTTTTGTGTTCAAGATTCGAAGATTTAAGGTATAAATTATAATCCTTTGAGTTAATTATCATTAAAAACATGTAATAATTATTATGATGGATAATTACGGTTTTATAACATCTGTAATTAGTGATATAATAAACTTGTTATAATGATTAGGGATTAATAAGGATCATATGGGTATATTCGTTAGGGTTTAGATTGCGTTAGAATTTGATTTAGATTGGGGCAGAAATTGGGCTATGTTTTTTGCTTGATATCTCAATGATGGTAATAGTTTTTGTCAAGTTTCTGGTGCCTATGATGTAGCTCAGAGAGTCTAGTTTCCAGAACATCCGACCTCGAAGGTTTTTGAGGTCGGGAAGTCAGTCAAACGTTGGTTGCAAGAAAAGTTATCAAAGCAGTGAATACGGGTCAGATTTAGGTCAGATTACGAGGTATAAAACCCCCACTTAAAATTAGAATTTAGCTTATCCCTTATACAGGAGTTTAGTTATATGTGTCTATTAGAAATCCCCCAAAGGAGAGCTTCTGATTTGGAGTCTAAGTTTGGTTTTTAGGTCCAAACTTTTTAGTGTGCAAACAGATCCGAATTGGGACTGTTTTGAAGTTTGATTTTCTTAGGAGTACTTGTGCATGTAAATGGCTCTTGGGAATCATGAGGTAGTTAATATACTCATAAATGAACATAGGTGATTTTTGGTATGAATTATGGAGGTCAGTAAGTAGAGGTTTTGAGTACGTTAAGTCACGTTAAAATTCTGCAGTTTTGAACAAATTGTGACTAACTAGTGAAACTTGTTAACGAAGTGGTTAAAGTTGGGTATGGTGTCGGGGTGACCCATGGGGTTAATAGAACACCTTAGACATCCATCATATGATTGTTACATGTGCATTAAGCTTTTGGTTTAGTAGCGTGTAACACGAGTTATTTTGTTGTTTAGATTTGTGCTAGTTGTTTGTGAAGCTTTTTGTTGGAATCTTTTGGAAAGCTAAGCAAAGGTGAGTTTCATAGCCCCTTTTTCTTATGTTATTTTGGGGTGAGAATGATGCTTGTCTTGTTGTCGTGTTAAAATGTTTTTAAGCTTGCTGTAGTTATGTGTATTGGATCGTGGGCGCGTTCCATCCCGTTGTGTTACAATATGATATGTTTGGTATTGTGGATCCCAATATGCAAAACGAGGTGTGACGGTGGTAAGACTGCGTGAGCTAATATGAGGCCATGTAGCGCACATATGTAGTTGATATGATTGTGGATCGTGGGCACGTTCCGTCCCGTTGTTGTTAATTGTTGTCATGAATTGTTTTGGTAATTGCAGCAGCTAATTGAAAGTTTATTTTGGGATATTGTTGTATGTCGTAAACCTATGATTCTCGCTCAACTTTATGTTGACGTTTTAAGCATCATTTTCAGGTGAGCTTAATGGTGCTAAGATAGAGCGAAGTGGCTAGAAGAGACCGTAAGATGCTTGGAGTTTATTTATGCTTTCTGTTTAAATAAATGCGCTTGCATAAATTGTTTGGATTATGTTTTGCATGTCATTTATTGACGAGACCTCTTTCTTATTAATAAAAACACCATTAGGTTCTGGGTATTGTTATGACACTTTGTGTCTTTGCTTTACTTTAGTTTTCATTTTAGTATTCTCTATATAGACACCATGTGTTGTGATGATATCCATTCTTGTTTACGCCTCGCGTTTCCGCCTTGGCAGGGTGTGACAGATTGGTATCAGAGCCTTTGGTTATAGAGAAGTAGGTGGTTGAGCCTAGACTATAACCTAGGAGTCCTTCATGTAGATGCATTTAGGGCTTAAGTGTTTAATGCTATAACTGCTATGCTTCCCCTCTATTTTTGCATAGCTTATATATTTTATATTTTGCTAAGTTTTCATTTAGTTATTTTGTCTACCATTATTTGATATAATATGTATTACTTTCTTAGTATTTTAGCTATGTTTTTCCCTCACCCGTAAGAAGTCTCGTTGGGGAACCGTTTTCCCAACTGGACTTAAGCGTTATAAGGAGCCTCTTGTGGAACCGAAGGAGATAGGATAGTTGATCGTTTGTCGGATGCGCGTAATAGGGCTGGACCCGCGGAGTCGGGTGATTCTTGCGGAGGCAAAGTCAAACCCAAGCGAGGCCCAGCATAAGTTTATCCCGTCCTTTACCCTGTCATGTTGTTATTGATTATTTCTTTCAGATATTTCGTATTTTGGGAATTGTTGCGAGATTTTCGTTCCTTTATGTCGTTTCGATTTCATAAAGTTACATTAGAGTTACCTTAAAATACATTTAATATCATTCAGGGATAACTTAAAAACCTTTTTCTTATCAGGAACCTCTTATTCAATATTGTGCATACCCAACTCGCGACCATCTAGTAAAGACTAAGCGCTGCTAGTGGTTTTGTTAAAATGTTAGCTAGTTGTAATTTAGTGGGTACAAAATGAAGCTCAATATCACCTTTAAAAATGTGGTCCTTAATGAAGTGATACCTGATTGTCAATATGTTTAGTCCTAGGATGCAACACCAGATTGTAGGATATGTCAATTGACATTATGTATTTATCACAAATAATATGGGACTTTGTCTTATAAGAACACATCTTAGTTCAACCAGTTGACTTTTAATCCAAAAGGTATGAGCACAACCATTTAAGCGTTGCTAAACTTTCTAAGCCTAGCTCAAAGACTAGACACTGAGCTTTGCTTTTTGCATCTCCTACATAATAAACTTTCCACCAAGTATTTGACAACCCTTAAGGAGAACTTTTTCTGTTTAGGTTAAGTTTAGGTTACATCCATCGCAGTCTAAGTCTGAATATGCTTTCAGATCGAAGCCTGATCCTTTTGGATACCAGAGGCCTAAACTTGGAGTTCCTTTCAAATACCTGAAAATTCTTTTTACAACTACAAGATGGGATTCCTTGGGGTTAGATTGGTACCTAGCACAGAGACACGTGGAGAAATGGATATCAGGTCTGCTAGCTGTAAGATACATCAATTACCCTATTATGCCTCTAAACAAAGTCTCATTAACAGAGACTCCTGATTCATCAGGGCCCAAATTATTTGGAAGAAGCATATGGCATTTCACTAAGGCACTATAAGCTAGATCATACTTTTTGAGTAAATCTTTAACATGTTTTTTTGACAAATAAAGATTTCTTTGAAATCTTGTTTTATTTGAAAGCCCAAAAAATAGGTTAGTTCACCTATCATACTCATTTCATACTTTTTGGTCATTAACTTAGCAAATTGTTTACTAAGTTTAACACTGGTTGACCAAAGATGATATCATCCACATATATCTGAACAATTATGACATCACTCTTAATTTTATAAGTAAAAAGAGTGTTGTCAATGGTACATCTGATAAACTTATGTTCAAGGAGAAATTTAGATAGTGTTTTATACCATGCTCTGGGAGCCTGTTTCAGGCCATAAAAAGCTTTATCAAGCTTGCACACATGGTTGGGAAATTCACTACTCTCAAACCCAGGTGGTTGTTAAACATACACTTCTTCTAAGATCTTTTCATTGAGGAAAGCACTTTTCACATCCATTTGAAATACCACAAAACCCATGTAGGCTGCGTAAGCAAGAAATATCCTGATGGCTTCAAGTCTTGCAACAGGTGCAAAGGTTTCATCATAATCAATCCCTTCCTACTAATTGTACCCCAGAGCAACCAACCTTGCCTTGTATATTACAACAACCCCATGTTCATCCATCTTGTTCTTCCAGATCCATTTGGTTCCAATAATGGTTTTGCCATGAGGTATAGGAACCAGAGTTCAGACCTTGTTTCTTTCAAATTGATTCAGCTCTTCTTGCATTGCAATTAGCCATCCTTCTTCTTCCAGAGCTTCAATTAGCTTCTTTGGTTCAATCTCAAAGAGAAAGTTAACATAGAGACATTCATGTACTGATGCAGCTTCAGAGTCTCTGATTTTGCTTCTAGTAGTGACCGTAGCTTGTGGTTCACCAAGAATGTTAACCAGTTCTATGTGTTTTTCTCTAGACCATCTATCTTATGAAATAGGAGGATTGATGAAAACTTCTGCAGATGGTGATGTGATAGTTGTTGAGGGTTTAATATTATTGACAGGTTCAATGATGGTAGAGACTTGATCCTCAACAATTCCAAGATCTTCAACTGATTCAAAGTCATCATGTTCATTGATAACAAGACGATCATCAGCGATGGTAAAATCAGGGTGTTCATCAGAAGGGTTTGAGTCTTGATGAATAGGTGTCTCTGAGGGAGTGACATTATCAGGAATGGAGATGTTGTTTGTGGAAAGGTGATCATGAGCTGGGACATAAGAAAAGTAATAATCATTGCAAGAACATTGAGATACTTTGTTCCTTGGTATAAAGAATTCATCATCAGGTAAGGATCTGTTTTCATTGAAGTTGATTTCATCACCCTCTGTGCTGGATTTGGAAATTGCTTCATCATCTTCGCTAAATATAACATGACAGGTTTCTTCCATTTCATGTCTTCTGATGTTGAATACCCTGAAAGCTTTGGCCACTAGAGAGTAGCTAAGAAAGAATCCATCATCAGCTTTTGCATTAAATTTTACCAAGTGGTCTTTGTGATTGTGAATGTGCACAGGACAACCAAACACATGGAAGTAGCTAATATCAGGAGATCTTCCTCAGAATACATCATAAGTTGTCTTCCCATGTCTCTTGACAATGATGGATATGTTTTGGGTCTAACAAGCAGTGTTTACAGCCTCCGCCTAAAATTGTTTAGGGAGATTTGCACTATTTAGTATAGTCCTAGCTGCTTCAATTAAAGTTATGTTTCTTCTTTCAGCTACACCATTTTGTTCAGGGGTACAAGGAGATGGGAAATTTTGAGAAATTCATTTTTCATCACAGAATTCTTCCAACTTGTGGTTCCTTATACTCTGTTCCATATCACTTCTCAGCTCATTTACCCTTACTTTATTGAGATTTTCCATCTTTTTGATAAAAGACATGATGCAATCAGCTGCATCACTCTTTTTCTTGAGGCAAAATACCTAGGTGTACCTTGAGTACTTATCTACTATAACCAGGGTATATTTGTTGTGGCTGATGGTTTGGGGTTTAACAGGTCCAAACAAATCCATATGAAGGAGATGTAAGCTTTTGCTGATGGAAAAAGACCTTTTGGTTTTGAAAGATGCTCTATGGTGCTTCCCTTTCTCACAGGCTGAGCAAGTTTTATCTTTTGAGAAGGTGAGAGATGGAAGACCAGCTACAAGATTTTGTCTTGCAAGTTTGTTGATGTTTTTGAAGTTGAGGTGGGATAATCTCTTATGCCAAAGCTAGTTAACACTGTTGGATGCTTTGGCAAAGAAACATGCATTGCTTTCTTCCTTGTAGGATGACATGTCAATAACATACACATCCCTTCTTCTGGTAGCAATAAGCACAACTTCATTGTTTTGGTTGAATATGGTTCCCTAAGTCTTTGTAAACAGAACTTTGAAATTGACATCACATAACTGGCTGCTGCTGATCAAATTGTGTTTCAGACCATTAACATATGCAATTCTGGTAAAGGTGATTTCATTGCAGTTTACCGAGCCATACCCCCTTGTGTCACCAGAAGAGTTATCTCCAAATACCACTTTAGAATATATGTGCAGATATTCTTTAACCCCTGTCATGTGTCTAGAACAGCCACTATCTAGATACTATATAGATCTCTTTAAGTAATCCTACACATACATTTGAAACAAATTAGTTTCTTTTGTGAACCCACTTTTCAGTGGGTTCATTGGATCGCTGACTAGCAATCCTTGGTTTCCTTTTGGTTGGATCAAGATTCTTAGTACAATCAACGGTTTCATGAGCTATGCTATCACAAATGTCACATCTAGGGTAGTACTCACACTCATTAGAGTGACGGTAATTGAAACCACAGTACTTGCAGTCAATGAAAGGCTTTGGAATCATAAGTGTCTTTCTTGAGGAGGAACCTTGAGATGACTAAGCTTTTAGCTTAGCTAGGGTTTTTCTAACAGTAGCTTGTTCAGGATGTTCTTTGGTTAAATGGTCAGTGGATCCACATGTAGAGTACTTGGTTTTCATATAACAGTCCTCAAGGAGGTGATTTCTAAACCCATAGTGTTTACAAGGTCCAAACCAGGTCTTTTGCTTGCCTTTGGCAGATTTAGAACTTCCTGATTGAGAGATAGATGGAAAGGTGTCTGAAGGTATCTTTATTTGCTCTTTAAGACCTTTTACCTCTTCCATCAGAGTGAGAAGCAGTTTCTCAGTGGATGAATCAGTTTTCTTGACAAGAGACAGGTCAAGGATAGATGTTGTAACAGGCTGAGCCTTTTTCTTCAGAACCTTGGCCGCTGACTTTTTGCCACGGACCTTTTTAATCTCTTTAGAGACAGTTGAGGTCAAGGTCAAGTCAGCAAGAGAAATTAAATCTTTTGATGTATCACTGGGCTCAGCCCCTAAAAGTTTGGGAAGAGGAGGCAGAAGTTCCTGATAGTCATACTCACCCTCAGAGTCAGAGGTGATTTCAGGAACAGTCTCAGAGGGAGACTCAGCGGCCTTAGAAAACAATACTTCCTTTAAGGAACTAGTGTCCTTTTTCTTTCCTCTTCCTCCTAAGGCACGAACAATGTTACCAGGTACTTGCTCAGTGAGCAGTTGGTCAAGAGTGACTTTGTTGGAGGTCCACTTCTCAATGACTTTCTTTAAGTCAGAGATTTCATCTCTTTGAGATACATTTTCTAGATTTAATCTGGCGATCTCATTTTGGAGAGAGCAATTTTGGGCCTTGGTGTTTTTAAGGTCAGCCAGTTCATACATACATGAGGACAACTCTTGATTAAGAGAGTTGTACTTGCTGAGCAAGTTTTTCCTCTGATCCTCCACATAATGGAGATCAACATGGGTATAGCCAAGAACATGTTTTCTTTCATCACCATTAGTCATAAAAAGAAGTTTTTGTACTTTTTTATGGTGATTTCAACCCACTAACCCGATCTGGCATCATTCTTTCCAATAGATGGTTCTTCCTAAGAAATAGCCATAAATGCTTTGACCTTAGTAACCCCTTTATCTTCAAAGGATAGTGACTCCTTACCCCAGACAAATGATTCAGCAATCAACCCCTTTTCACTTTTACCCTTAGATAGACTATCAATCTTTTTGGTAAGGATATCTATCTCAGCTTTCAGACCCTTGTATTTTCCTTTGTAGTCCTTTTGATAATTATCAACACTTTGATTGTGTTGAGGTGTTGAGTTTGATTGAAACTTGGGTTTGCTATATGTTTTGTTAGAAGAAGGATAGGAAGGTGTGTAATTTTTTGTTGGTGGACAACCCTTTTGAAAGTGACATAGTTTACCACAAGCAAAACAGGTTTCTTTGGTTTTGTCGATAGGTTTCTTGGATGATCCAACTCTTCCAGACCTTTTGTAGTATCTCTTCTGATTGGCAAGCAGCGCTCTGTCATGAAATTCAACGTTCAAGTCAGCTAGAAATTCGCTGCTGCTCCTGGTATCTTCTTCAACATCCGAGTCACTGTCTTGAAATTGAGTGTTAGAAATCAAGGCTTTTGAGCTTGAGGCCTGAATAGAAAATCTAGTAGTTTCAGACTCATAGATCTGATATATCAGGCCTTCTCCATAGGTGTATTTGCCATAGAAGGCAGCCAAGGTATCATTTTTGATTGAGTTATTGGCCCTCTGAGTTTGATTCATACTTAGCCATTTTCTTGGCAAGATGTTGACAAACGTAGCATTAACTTCAGCTTGTGGAATGGAAACACCATTGTTTTCAAGGTCATTTAATAAGCATTTTAGCCTTGTGAATGTTCCATTCACTTTTTCACCCTCAAGTTCTTTGAAAGCATTGAATTTGAGTCTTAAGGTAACAATCTTAGTGCCTTTGGTTTCAGATGGTTTCTCATTAGCTAAGACTAGGTTAGTCCACATAGCTTTAGCAGTGGTGCAGTTGATGACATATTTCATGATATCATTTGATAAACAAGAAATAATGATACATTTTAATCTCTTGTCTTGATTAGCAAGTTTTTTGTCCTCATGTGACCATTGTTTTTTAGGTTTAGCCAGTTGATTTGTAAAGGTGGACAAATGTGACATAGGCACAAAAGGTCTATTTTCCAAAATCTCAAGGAGATAAGGTTCAAGTCCATCTAAATAGACTAAGAACCTATCTTTCCAACTGGAAAAATCTTCTACATCAAATGCAGGAACATTTGTGACATGAGAACCTCCTCTTGAGTCAAGAAGTTGGGGGAGATCCTCATTAACAACATTCTGAGCTACACTGGTTGTAGTCTTGTTGTTAGTGATGTCAACTAGAATAGGGTCAGTTCGGTTAGGGCTTGTAGGGTTACCAGTATTTGTTCCTAAAGGTGGTGGGATAGGTGGTAGAGTTCCAGACATGATTGGATCTTGATTTGTTTAAAACAAAGAACAGTTTATAAAATGTTTAATAAATCAAATCGCTCTTATACCAATTGAAAGTCCCAAATAACACGTCTATATGGAAATATAACACTTATCAATAGTAAATAACACAAGTAAATACTTTTTAATCGTGTAATGCTTTATGGATATAATCAAAGTATTACAATGTACTATGGATTGCACAAGTTGAATGACAATGTAAGATTACCATTCGAACAAGTAAACTTGACAAAGTATCAAGTTTACAAGCGAACTTATGTAGACCAGCTGATAGGATTAGCGGACTATGTGTAAGTTCGACAAAGGAGTAAATGCCTATAATAATAACAACAATAAAAGCGATAACATTTACTTCTTACAACATTCTCTACTTATAGCGAACTTATGTAGACCCGCCATAATGCTTTATTGACTTATCCCGCGTAAACTTCACTCAAAGAAGCTAAGTTCAGCTTGCTCTTCTTCAAAGGGTAATAGGATCATCATGGTATTGTCACCCCTGACTCTCCTTAAACCTTCAGCGTATTCCTTCTACATATGAGCTGATATCCATCCAAGCTGACGAGTATGTCTTTAAGTAATCTTCGACTTCCTTGACGATGTCTTTGACTTGAATACGTCTGAGGTGCTCGCTGAGGCTTTGCACTCAGCGAGTTCTCAATACTTAGCCTAATTTTTGTTTAAATCTAGACAAGGATAATTGGGCATTGAATTGACCCAGAAAACTTATTAGACACAGTTGTATGCCTAGCTGACCGATTATTGTCTTTAATTTAATCGTCGCTCCATGATGATTTACTCTGACTTGATTAACTTCTGAGGTAGCTCGCTGAGGCTTATTGCACTCAATGAGTCCTTCACTGCAGGACGCATGATGCTTTGCATTCCACGAGTCCTTCATTGCTCGCTGATGTTTTTGCACTCAACGAGTTCTTCAACACTTACCAATTTATGTTTAAATCTAGATGAAGACAATTGGCACTGAAATTGGCCCAACAGTTTTAACACAATATATGCTCATTTCACGTCATAATGTTGAGTGCTCGAACATACAGATTAATGTTATATCAAATGTGATAAATCAAAAGGGTTTAACTACAAAAAAATCCTCTATTTTCTCCAACTTCTATAAATAAACTATATTGATTTTGGAGAGTTTTCAAAACTATATGCGCGATACATGATTGGAAAGCTAAGGATGCGTATTTGAATGCCAAAAACGGCGAGTCATTTAAAGTTCTACAAAAATATTTATAACTCCTTTTTAAAACGAAAGAAACGTTGAGATATTTGAACTTTCAATTAGTGCTATCAAAGCAAAAAGTGCAGCTGAGAAAAAAAACTAAAAAACTAAAAAAAGAGTTTGCCGAAGATATATGAACGTGCCCTTTTATAAAAGATAATTAAACGTTCGTCACGTTGAAGTAATTTATGTAGGTTAATATCTTATGATTTCCGAGGTATGTTATTACTACTTTTAATTAAAAAGCAGTCGCCATCATTAAAATATTATATACTACACGACTTCCCATCAACACCCGGTCTGACCCTTTATTTAACCATCCTGAAAACCCGCCTGAAAAAGAAACCCGATATTAAACACGTATATGCTTTAGTGGGGGTACGTGTCCCTCCAAAAGATATACCACCTCTTTCTCTCTCATTCAGTCTGAGATCTATCTCTCTCTCCCTTCATCTACCACTTTCCACATACATCTCAGATTGATCTCTTCCCTCTCTCTCATGCCACCGATTGTTTGTCTATGGTTGCTGTGTATGGTATCGTTGTTTCACAAATCACATATAATCGTTTTGTGATCGGTGTTTGGTATCGTTGGGTATTTTGTGATGATTAATTTTTGGTGGTTGTTTTAGGGCATAGTAAAGGTGATCTTTTCAAACATTGTGTTATTTCGTATTTGGTAATTGCTAATTTTGTTGGCTCTTTTAACTTATGAGCTTATTATAAATTCAAAATAATAAAAATATCTCATAAATTGGGATATAGGCCTTAAAAATAGGCTTATGGTGTATAAGCCGACTCAAATAAGCCCATAAGCCGCAAAATAAGCGGAAAGAACAGTGACTTACATTGTGGTCATAAGTTGTGTATAAGCTGTATATACTATATATGAGATGTGGTCATACGCCGTGTATAAGCTTATTTTATAAGCACCTATAAACGGTGTCGTTAAGCAGGCGAATGTATAAAGTTGAGATTATCCGTATCTTGGCGCGGCAACTTACTATCTTTGCAGCCATGGCGGATTAATCCTCTTTTTTCTATTATTGTCCGTATGAATTGTGTATACGCTGTCATTTTGTGAGTGTGGTTAATTAACACCCATACCATGGCGGGGCAACCTGACACGTATTGTGGTTGCAGCCATGGTTACGGTCCACAGTTCTAAACACAAAGCTCCACGTCACTAAGCTAACTTTTTCCGCACCTAAAGATGTTTATTACTATGCGATGCATTATAATCAAATCAACACACAACAGCATATTATGCATGCATAAATGTAAAAAAGAGTAATGCCAAATGTAAGAGGAAATTTGCAAACCGGACTCGTATTGATTTATAGTGGTTCAGTCACGGTGGCTCCTTCGCCTTACTCCACTCCCCTATAGTACCCAACTTGAGAGTCTACTTCACTAGATCAAAAGCTCCCTTCTTGGCACGTGGAAAACCTTACACAACGCTTGTTACGGCTTTTTCGGTACAACGCTCATTATGAGTTCTTAAAACACCAGGAAGAACCTAAACCATCATCGCTTACATTTATCCAGGTAAATGCTAAATACCGAGTTCGTACACAAAGGGTAGAAAACCACCAAAACCCCGTTAGTTTTATGGCCCAAATAACAAACCTTGTATTTAATGGCACCAACACATAAAACCATCTTACTCTAAATCAAATGATAAAGGATGATACAAATAAGTATAGAATGATAATCCACGCCACTCGTGTGTGTTAATGGATATGAAATGCTAATCTAGATTAACTTCCATTGATGAGAAGCCTTCAAATGGATGTAGATGATGAGATCTCCAATCTTGTAGATCTTCATATGGGTATGTTTGGTGGTGGATGGAAATGGCAAGATCTTCAAGGCTTGGTTTGGTTGGATCATCATAAGAGTATGCTTACAACAAGATGAATGTTAGAAGCATTATGATCACATAAGAATGAGGGTGTTTAATGACTATTGCTATCTGGTCTACTAAGTGAGAATTCAAAGAAAAATTATGTGAAAGGTGTGTTCAAATATGGTGGAATAGGCTGGTATTTATAGGCTGAACAAATCCAACTGTAGCCGGTTCTACCGGTGCTATTGACGAAGGGCATCGGCAGCAAAGCCGAAGGGCACCGGATCCTAAGTAATACAATTCTAAGTTTGATTTGCAAAATCTTGAAAGATCTTATGTAACATTTCTTGGAGAGATTTTTACAGATTTAGATGATGTATCTTGCATGATGTAAAAAAATCATTTTCTATTTATTTTCTAAAGTAAACAAAATAACTTGTATTATATAAAGTGTAAGTAAATGTTGTAAAGTAAAATGTTAGTGAGTTCTTGTAAAAATAAAGTTTACTTGTTTAAATAAAATACTTGTAGATGCAAATATGAAATGAGGTTTGATCATAATGCAACATAACAAACATGTACGAACCTGTGTTGTAACATACGAGGATTCAAGACGTTGAGAGTTGTTGATGTATGTTGAGACAAAATATCATGATGAGTAACTTGTACATTTTACGTTATGTATTACAAGTTACATGTTTGTCAAGTCAGTATGACTGAGATCGTGTTTGCAGCCATGGCGGATCAGATATACTTTAACGGGTCTCGCACTCGTAATTCTGAACTAGATAGTACATTAACCCGGGGCACATTAGCAACAAGTTTAGCTGTGTATAAGCTTATTTTATAAGCACCTATAAACGGTGTCGTTAAGCAGGCGAATGTATAAATTTGAGATTATCCGCATCTTAGCACGGTAACTTACTATCTTTGCAGCCACAACGGATTAATCCTCTTTTTTGACTATTGTCTGTATGAATTGTGTATACGCTGTCATTTTGTGAGCGTGGTTCATTAACACCCGTACCTTGGCGAGGCAACCTGACACGTATTGTGGTTGCAGCCATGGTTACGGTCCATAGTTGTGTATGCTTTATGCTTATGCTTCTTCGATGCCACCCATCCTTTGTTGCCGCTACCCATGGTGAGTGACAATGGCGATGGGTGTGTCATGCCTCTTTCAAGGCGAATTATGCTTGCTGTTTGCATTGCCTTTTGTAATCATTTAGTTTATGATGTTTAAACTTGAGATAGAAAAATCTATGATTTCATATGGAAACTGACTGAATGAGAGAGAAAGAAGTGGTATATCTTTTGGAAGGACGCGTACCACCACTAAAGCATATAGGTGTATAATATCAGGTTTATTTTCCTGGCAGGTTTTCAGGCGGGTTTCTTTTTAGTCAAGTTTTCAGACGGGTTCTAGCGGGTTGACCCGGGTTTTGCATTAAATGTTTTTACCCGGGTGCTGCCTTTTATATAAAAGTTATAATAATGGGTCATTTTGGGCTGTATGTTGTATTATATAATGGGTCAAACGTCGAAGGTGGGTTAAAATATAAACAGGCAAGCATTATAATTCTACATTTGGTTTGGAATGTGGTACATATTCTAACTTACAATTTTTGCAAAAAGAA
>BQNB010078616.1:11497-30496 GCA_026074375.1 Tanacetum coccineum | reverse complement strand
ATGTTGCGTTCGCGTAAAATATTACAAGCCGGTTTCAACAGAATCCTGGTGAAAGTCACTGGACTGCTATAAAAAATATTCTTAAGTGTTTAAGAAATACTAAAGATATGTTCTTTGTTTATGGTGGATATCTGGAAGCTGAACTTCGAGTTGATTGCTATTGTAATACTGGATTTGAGACCGATATAGATGATATGAAATCTCTGACAAGATACGTTTTCGTTTTGAACAGAAGCGCAGTAGACTAGAAAAGCTCCAAGTAAAGTACTACTGCAAAGCCTGCTACATAAGCTGGATACATAGCTGCGATGGAAGCTGTTTGGATTAGGAAGTTTATTTCAGGGCTTGGTATAGTACCAACAATAAACGAACCTATTAGAATGTTTTGCGATAATTCAGCTGCATTTCATTTTGCTAACGAACCGGGAGTTCAAAAAGATGTCAGACACTACCATAGGAGATATCATTATGTTCGCGAGAGTATTGCACTAGGCGAAATAAGATTCCTTAAAGTTCACACAGATGACAATCTGGCTGATCCTTTTACGAAGGCTTTATCTAAAGGAAAGCTTACTCAACATGCTAGGAGCATGGGACTTCGTTTAGCTAGTAGTTTCATGTAGATCTGTGTTTAGTATTTGGATAAGGGATGTTTGTAAAATTTATTTTATGATAATGATAATGATACTTGGTATTTTGTTATTTTTATCTTAAATTGTGTCCTATATTTGCATGTTTAAATCCATGAATAATGATAGTTATTATTCTAAATTAATCCGTTGTTGATTAATAATATGAGAATATTGTTAAATTAAGACAATTCTGAGTGATTGAGATATTGTAAATATTAAGGATGTGTCCACCAAACTCGCATGATATTCATAAGATGAATATTGGATTTCCCCAATAACAAGAATATTACTTTATGGATCGTCTTCATTAAGTAAATCTTGTAAAGTGATTTTATTTATAAAATCCTTAGACTTGAGATGCAAGTAGGTCTTGCATATGTGGATAATTCTTCTTGATCTAGTTTAAGTTATCCTAAAATATGGATAACTAATAAGGGCTATTTCAAAAGTGATTTTGAAACATGATGACTTGACACTTGTAGTCAATATAGAATTTGTTCCTTCAATAGTTGAAGAATGATGCCACTAGGCCCCTCATAGAATTAATCAGATGATTAGTTACATATACGATAATCAGAATCGTTAAATAATGGAATGAAATTGATCCATATCCATTTTTAACATGGTATCGGAAACAAAGGGATTGTAAATTCATAAATCTTTATCCGTGTCTTTATGAAACCACACTCGAAAGGGATTGTAAATGCATAAATCATTTATATGTGACTTTATAAAACCACACTCAGATATTCTGCGAGCATTGGTGTGTTACAAGACGCTTACCAATGCTATTATATTATTTATACATGTCCAAGTGGGAGCTGTTGGATTATGTACGTAAATTAATATATGTCCAAAAAATTTATTCGAGCCTACCGGGACGCACGCATTAATACGTAAAACAATTAATAATAAATATATTAAATGTAATATATTTAAGTGATAAAGCTTAACGAGCGTTAAATATTAATATAAATATTTAACGGTAGTTATGTTAGTCATTAAATAGTTTAAAGACTAATATATGTGATTTATGGGATAAAGGAAAGTTTTGATTTGTTTCCTTTTCTCCCTTAGCCGATCGAACCACATCCCAAAGGAGGTGGGATTGCCAAACTTGCAAGCCTAGTTTATGAGGTTAAAATAGAGGTTTAGGGTGTTTAGTTTTATATAACTTGAGAACCTAAATTCCTAAAATTCTCTTCTTCTCTCCCTCTTACTCGTGCGATCGACCGAACATCCCCAAGGGATTCGGTTCGTAGGCTTTGTTCTAAAAAGAGAAACCACAAAGGTTTTAATAGTTGATTTCTTCAAGAACACAGTGGTTTAGCTTTATCACTACTAGTACTAGCATACTTAATTGTTTGCTATGAACGTATTATGTGTGTTGAAGTAGAGAGATCTTACTTTAGATCTTGGGTGATTAGTGCGTGGTATACGATTTATACACACGTGCATATTCAAGAACGTGGTTACGTTAATTTCTAAAAGGTACACGTTCTTGTTCTTTTGTTAATTATCTATTCTATACGTGTTTAAATGTTTTTCGCTGCGTGTTCGTGATTTGAATTGGTCAATATTGTTTACAACTGAACATGTTAAGTTGACGAAATACAGCCCCTATTCAAGGATTGATGTTAAACCTAAACTTTATTTCTTGTTACGGTTCTTAAGTCAGACTGAAATTTGTTCGTCACAAAGATTATATAGTCTAGTGACGAGATTATTCGTCACTCACTTAACTAAAATCCTACTCTAACACTCAAAAACACAAGGACTTAAATTTCCGCAACACTTAAAGGTTTTAAAAACAATACACAAACTCATGAATATTTCATCCATTTTTTCTTATCTCTGATTTCACAAAACCACATATGATTAATTTTTTAATCCACTATAAAAATCCCTTCTTCTCCCCTAGTTTCACACACTAAACACACACCATTCCGCCATGGCTGGCATCTACTGAATTTCATCTTTTACTATTTTGCCCTAATTTTTTTGGAGGTTTTCTTTAATTCTTGATTATTACGAGTTAATTTCATCTAATTTTGAAAATATAGTATTACTTGTATGAATTTGTTGTATATTTCGTATCTATTTGTGTTTGATCTACTTGTTTGAGTCAATGAACTTCAGGTTTAGTTGACTTGATTACCTCTTTGATTATGACCTAACGCTGATAAGGTTGAGGGCTAAAATTGCTGTTATTTTATTGTTGGTTTGATTTAGAATATGTAGGTAGCGGATTAAATTTGAAAGGATTAGTGAATTCTGAATATTAGATATTAAAACATTGCATGCCAAGTGTTTGATAAAATATCTAGAAAAACTAACGACACTTTACATGCATATTCTGTTTTGGGGACGATAAATGATCTGTTGTGTTGAATTGGTTATATTAAAAATCGCATATTGCGGTTCAGTTAGTTGATGTAATTCGATTAGATTCGATTTACTTGTGTTGAATTAATTATATTAGAAGTTTTGTTGATCTAAGTTTGCCTAAAATAATTTAACATTACCATACTTTTGGTGTTTGCACTTGATTATATCAAATATTATCTAATATAAGTTACTTAACTTTTATAAAAGTGTAGTCTTGTTGCTTTAGTATGTTTGATCCTAGGATGATGTTATAATTTGCTGTAGAGGCAGTACTACCACGTCTATAACCACTTACTGATTGCTAAAGTGCATTACATAGAATTGTCTCTCAAATATCATGAAAATGTGTTTATTGCGGTTCTGATGGTTGGTGTCGTAAAAGAATGTTGAAAAGGATCAAAATTATCAAGTGACAGTCAGCACAAATATCTGGCGGGTTTTTCTATTTTTTGTAATCTTAAGCCTTAAATATGTCGACGTGATACGGAATTACATCGTTTATTATAGCCAGATACGTAAAAGATCTAGAAATGACATTATATGAAAGTTAGGTGTGTCATGGCTATAATTGCCCCCCCCCCAGACCTTCCATAAGAAGGGGTGAGAAAAATATTTTGTAATCTCATAAGTGTGTATGTTTCTCCTCCTTCTCTCTAGAAACACACACATCTACTTTTCTCTCTCTAAATCTAATAAATGGCTAGTTTCTATTTCTTTTCTCCCCGACCTTTGTATTGTTGTTCTTGCTATGAATCTTTATGGTTTACAATTGGTATCAAGAGCCCAAGGAGTGTTTGTCTTGTTTTAACGGATTTCCGAGGATATTATAAATAAAAAAAAAAAAAAAAAAAAAAGAAAAATAAATAAAAAAAAAAATAAAAAAAAAAAAATAAAAAAAAAAATAAAAAAATGAAATTAAAAATGAAAAATGAGATCATTTTTTACTATATTCATTCAAAAAAATTTTGAAAATCACAATTTTGGTGTTAAAAATGTTAAAGTTTTTTTTATGTTAGATATAGCTTAAATATGATGAGTTTTGCAAAAAAATTTGGCCAAAAACGTTAAAAATTGTGGTTTTTAGAGGTTTTTTGAGTTTTTGATTCGTATGTGCAATTTGATCAAAAGCGCAATTTGGCAGAAAAGCTGCGATTTGATCAAACTGATGCGATTTGGCACATGCGATTTGATCAAAAAGGTGCAATTTGATCAAAAATGATGCGATATGGCACATGCGATTTGATCAAAAGTGCGATTTGACCTTTTTCAAATGTGCGATTTGATGAAATTGGAAGTGCGATTTGATACAAGCCAATATGCGATTTGATACTTCAAAATGTGCGATTTGATCAATAGAATTGCGGTTTGATCCAAAGTTTGACTAGTCAACTTAGGTAATTTGACTTATCATTTAGGCGATTTGACCTAGTCAACTTACGCAGTTTGACCTCTTCATTGGGCAATTTGACTTAGTCAACTCATGCAGTTTGACTACACTTTCATAGTAGTTTGACTTGTCAACTTATGCAGTTTGACTACTCAACTTATGCAGTTTGACCTAGTCAACTTATGAGAATTGACTTAAAATTCTAAGGTTTCATCTTTTACACCTCAAAGTCAAATTCTTTTACACCGCTAGTCCTTATTCCACAATTACACCTTCATGACAACGTTATCTAGACAATGTTCATTCATTAACGATAATTCAGTTATAACACATTTGTCCCTAGATTAACAACATTCAATTAAAACACAACATTTAATGCTAAAACGATCCTATAACATTAAAATTCACTAAAACGTCAAAACGGCTATGTATTAGGATTCTAAATGACAAATGAACACGAAGTTGATTTGGTATCCCTTATTTGAGATTAAAGTGGGTTTCAGGAAGGCGTCTACTTATTTCATCATCGAGACTTCCTTTTTACTTTCCTACCCCCTTTTCTTCGAAACCCATCAAACGATTGATAACTTATTGCTTGAAATGTAATACAACTTATGATTGAGACTTGGATATCCCTCCTTAGTTTTTTTTTAACCGTGATGTAAGAGTTACTTTATTGACTCACAGGTTATAGCTATCACTTAAAGGAATTACATTGTAGTACCCAGTGTCACACGCAGATGCAGATGTGGATATTGTCAAGAGGTGTGGTACTTCTAATACTTTTTGATTTTGGATAGGTAACGTAAAGATTTAATCTTGCACCGTTTTTCAATCAACAACAGTGGAAGCTTAAGTAACAAATTTGGGGGATTTTAATTTAGTTTCAAGTTTGGAATATCGGGTTTTCTCACCAGGTAGTCACAGAAATAGCCGACAGAATACGAGGTTGGTAAGTTAGCCATAGAGTTTAAAGGTTGAGATGTAATCAGCAATTCTCATGGGATCTTATTGTGCTATTCCAAGACAATGGTACTTCACAGTCTAATTAAATTTTCTTAAAGTTCTTCAACGAAATTCATAACTTGTATCAATTTTGTGCGTATGACAAGAACTCCTTCTTCGAGTATATGGACGTATACGAAAATGATGCTTCCGAGAGTTCGCAACCATCAAAGGGGAAAATCGTGTACGTAGTGTGGTTTTTTGGGTCAATAAAGAAGGGCTATAGTCATATAAACTATTAGTTTAGAAGATTCGTGCAACGTGTACTTTTTTTTTTCACTTCTATGAGGGAAGTAGTGTATTCTACCTCACTTAGTATGGTTAGGGTGAATTATTCTGCATACGAAAGAAGAATTATTGCTAATTTCTTGCATGTACCCTCAAACGAATATTCACCAAGACCTAATGAAAAGTAGCAGTAGTATTTGGTGTGGTTTTTCTTCCATAAAATTCTGCCGTATACGTTAATGACAAATAGAAGATTGTTTAAGTTACTGATGAAGTTTTGGAATCTGCTCAAGATAGGGATGTTGGTTTGGGGGAAGCTGATTCAGAAACTTCGCTAAAAATGAATGTATGAAGAAAGCTTTTCAAGACATGCTGCATGGATTGTGGGAAGTTAATCCAACTCATGCATACTACAATGGTTCCTGCACAAGTAAAGACACTGAAGATTCAAGTTGAAGTACAAGTTTCAGGACCAGAAGATATCTTCAGCATTGGTAGAGCTTTGGAAGACTTTATTTTGTTGTATTTGTACTTGTTAGGAACATTGTAAGTAATTTCATATGTCCACATATTGGGGGAATATTGTTAGCCTTAAAATATGTCGACTTATACGGAATTACATTAGTTTATTATTACCGGATACGCAAGGACTAGAACTGACATTATAGGAAAGTTATGCGTGTCCATGGCTATAAATACCCCCTCCATACTTCCATGGAGGGGTGAGGAAAAACAATTTGGTAATCGCATACGTGTGTGTGTGTGTTTCTTCTTCTTCTCTCTAGAAACACACACATCTTACCTTTCTCTCTTTAAATCTAATAAATAGTTAGTTTCCTTTTCTTTTCTCCCCGACCTCCAGATCGTTGTTATTGCTATGAATCTTTATATGTTTACAATTGTATCACGACATGAGTTGCCGACGAAATGCCAACATATTTCTAACGGATTATCGACGTAAGAAATTATGTCGTCAATTCGTCACTAAATACATACGACTATCTGACGGTGTAATGACATATGGGAGATTCCGTCACTATTCCATAACAAAGATTAACATATAATATGACGAACTAAGATCCGTTGGTAATACATCATTAATACCGACGAATGACCGACTTGTTAATGACGTAAGTTATTCATTGGTAATTCGTGATTATCACCGGTGATGTCATAATAAACTACACTTATAATTAGGTATCTATATAAATTTGGATAGTTACAAGTAAACATATATGCCGCATATGCCGCAGCACATAAGCCTAGTTGGCCAATATATGTATCAAATTTACTTATTTCTATGTATTAATGTTTTATCATATATCTTCGTGTGTCTTTCGTGGTTCAAAAGGTTTAATACCCCATAAAATTTATAAACCAAAAAGGAAAACTGAATTACAAAAGAAAGCATAAACGAAAGATCATTCCTACTAATTAAGAAAGAATTACCAAATCCTCCTCTCACTTAATGAAGGAGTATTTTTAGTATTTGTAGTTTTCAACCGGCATAATATCCTTCTAAGATATTAGTGATGTCGAACATGTAATCTCAAATATTAATTTCGCATATATTATTGGATAATTTTTGGTATTAAAAATTTTTACTAAAGTTGCATTAATTATTATTGGATAATTTTGTATTTCGTGCTAATATTTGTTGGGAAACAGGGGATTATTGAATATAATGTGTAATTTTTGTCCATAAATTATTGCTTTAAAGCCATTGGTACCCGTTGTAAACCGTCGGTAACGTCGCGGTATTTAATGACGGAATTAAAATGAAATAACTCCATTCGCAGAATACCGAGGGACATATAACCGATGGAAAAATTGAATCATGATCCGTAAGTGATGATCGTTACAAACAGATTACCGACGGATTTAGCCGTCGTTGTTGCCCTGTTTTCTAGTAGTGGATGGGAAATTCCAAGTAGTTTACATTCTTACTCCATAACGTTTGAAAGTAGTTACCTTGTGTTTTTTACCATATACCATACACTTACTCCCCTTACATCTAAGGCGACAATTTTTTGCGCGGCCTCTCATATGGGCTAATTTGGCCCAAGTATTATGTCCGAGTTTGTAGTCCATCATTTTAATGAGTTACTGTATATTACTCCCTCCGTCCCAAAATTATAGTCCACGTTTCCTTTTTGGGATGTCCCAATTTAATTGTCCACTACTACTTGTTTTGAGGCTTGCAAAAAAGTCACTTCTGACACATACGTGAGGTAATAGAAAAGCTCATCATACATTTGGCATCATAAGGCGGTTTATTCTCAAGCTCTCCCATCTTTTTGAATTTCTTAAAGGTAAACCAACATGTTTTTTTATTCTCTGTCTAGCAATTTTTCCTTTGCCTACTTGCTGCTGTTGTCAACTTTTTGTCAAATTTCATTTCAGAGGTTAAATTTCTTAGAATTAGTATAATGGTACGTACGGGTTGAAGTCAACGAAACCAAGTCAAAAAACATCCCCGCCGCAACGCGCATGCACAAATTATATTAATACTTATTCTCATTAATACACCAATGAATGATCAGTTATGTAAACGTGCATTGTACTTGAAGGACACAAACATCGTACAGAACCTGGTGCAAGTACGTACACAAAAAAAACACAGTGTAAGGTAATCAGTACGCAACTTACAATTGCAGATAATTTAAAACGTTATGTGTGTTGATGCATTGCACCTTTGCAGGCTTCCTAAAGCGAACAGCGAAGTCAATGCAAGATCCTTCGTGGGCCTTATATCTTCTATATGGAGTGAAGCCGCTAACGTAACGTTTTATGCATAGTGCCTGCGCTCACAGCTTTCACAATGTAGTATTATCTTTAGGTTTTTTTTAATTCTTCAGTTATATAATGCTAATTAGTTTAATACGACAGATGCCATTTTGAATTCTACGGTATGCCTAACTGGAAATTTAACCGTTACTAGAGAAATGTTATCATCGTTTTTTTGGATTCTCCCCCCCATACAAGTCAAGTCCAATTACTTATGAACTGAGGTTCTGCACACTTGAGATATGTAACCAGAAAATATGTAACCAGGAAACTTTTGCTAATAAGATCCAACTTACTTTCTTCGTCTCATTTTAGATGTTCACCTTTTTATTTAAGTTTGTTCAAAAAAAAGTGTTCACTTGCAACAAATAAAATTAATAGGGTTTTGCTAACATAGCCTGCTGGCATAATTTATTTTTTGTTTTGATTAAATATGTTTAAAAAATAATGTTTTAAGTAATTCAAATGAAAATCATCTTTAAATATAATAATTTAAAAGTTCACTTAATCCGTATTTAATGCATTTTTTGATTAATTAATAAAGTTTGTGTTCATTAAATGCACCTTAAGCACTACCATTGGGTAAAGATTAGCAAAACCCAAATTAATAATTCACCCATTTACTTCTTTTACGCTTAAATACTTTCCGTATCAAAAAAACTTCATTTAATTAATTCATTAAATGCTCTAAATATAATCATATTGCCTTAACTTGAATTTACATTTATTAACAACATACATAAAATTGCACAAATTTTGTTTTTTGGACACTTTTTTGGAGTACATTTCGTGATAAAAATGTATCCAGATAATTACTTGTATACTAAATTTATTTCTAAGTTATTCAAAAATTTAACACACTATTTATATATTTCACATTTTTACTACAAATGTAAATTCATGTGGTTTTTACTCCTTAATATAAAAATATATTTTCCTTCATGCATATTTTTTCTTTAATAAATTTGTCTAAGTAACAACCATAGACTTAGACAAGACCCATGTGAATAAACTCGGTTGACCAATAAGGTCTTATCTCATTATGCAAAATCCTCCAATGAGAAGTCTTGAAGATCAAAATTAATCACCGAAATTGAAGCAAAATTAATTATATAATGGTGTTCCGTACGATAATATTTTTATTTAACATATCTTATACCCTTTATTTAACTTGGCTATTTCTGAAAATCCATATTATATTGATTAGTTAAAGATTAAAAAATACATTTTGTTCAGACAAGCGTCAATCATTAGCCGAGGTACAAACCCCAAAACAAAGTGGACTTATTTTCTTTTAGTAATAAAAGTTAAAAGGAAAATAGATAAATAGTAAATGTGTTTACAAACTATTCTTACTTGTCGTTTTTTATATAATTATGACATTTGAAATAATTTTTCTTAACGGCAAAATTTTATTAAGAAAAATCAAGCGAGGAGCTAGGTTTAAGAAAAAGATATAAACGAATACAAACAAACATGATAAAAAAAACAACCAAAAACACTTAGGCACAAAACATCAAACAAAACCAAAAAAATAAAAGTCTCGTGTTGCATCACTAATCAAACCATGAACAATTAAAGTTTGATGAGCGGACTGAGATCTAATGAAACGGACTAAACTTTCCCCATGTGAAGAAGATTTGAAGACCACCAGAAATGAGAAAAATTAATCACGTTTCTCGTTCTTCACGACTACCATCATGTTGTGCGAAACACAACATTTGAAATATACTATAATTGAAAGATAAATGAGAGATAATAATAGTTTAGAAGTTAAGTTTGAATGTTTTTTTTAAACAATCTCATATTCAAGATATCTGGATACATACATGTTTTTTTATTGGTACTATGGTATATTTTTCATTTATAAATTAAATCATATTGTTTTATACATTTATTGAATACTTTTATACGCATTTTTTCATTGTCGAGAAAAAAAAAATTCTTTTTTTCTCTCTTTATAACAAGCCTCGTATATTTTAATTTATTTTTAATTAGTGATAGGACACGTATTCCGGTTGTCCTCAGTGTTATTATATATTATATACATATTTTATTTATTCTTATATTATTCTGCGCACCTATAATGATGATAAGTTTAAAAAACAAAACAACAGCTAGTCTAGAGCATGACAAGATAAAATATTATTGAAACTTTATCGTACATGCTCATTATTGATGCAAAGAAAAGCATGATGCTTTCAACGTAATTGGCTCTAATCATGTATTTTAATGTAAAAATTATTTATTGAATTTACGGTACAAATTAGTGATTATAAACATTAACTATTGTTAAGTACAGATATTGAAGGAAGTATAACATCGGATAAAGTAACAAATATTTATTACTATTAAATTGTTTGTCTTACAAAATGTAACAAAAGAATTATATTGTCTATATCTTATTTCTTTTGTGTATCAAGGATTATTATAGAAATTTGGTTAATATTACTTTATATTAGAATTGGTACCAAGACTATGGCTTAGATTGTGGCTTTATTTCTCTCTTTATATTATGAGTTTTTTTTCTTTGATTAGACTACGGGTATGTTTGATGAAAGAGCAATGGTAGTTAGCAGTACAGTTAGCAATAGCAGTTATTAAAACGTGTTTGGTAATGTAGTTGTAGTATAAAGGTAGCATTTAAATAAAACAAAAAGAAATTTAGAGAAGTAATGTATCATTATATATATAACGAGTTGGAAAGTGGCTCGCGCGTTGCGGCGGGGCCAACATGTTAGAGCAACATGAGGAAAACATACATATTTTGTGGATTATCATTGGCACATGACAACAAACATGAGGCGTAGTTCATATCTTTCTACACATGTAAATTTAAAAAAATGCAGCTCCAAACACCCATTCGTAATGTTTCTGCGCCACCAACTTAGAAGTCTTTAGAAGAAGCTGCTACCTCAGGAGTGGACTTCAAATTCCACAAACCCACTTAAATATCTGCACAAAGTAATAATAGTAGATTCAAATTCCAGATCATTGTTACTGGTCATATGAAAAGCATGCAAAAATAGCTATTTCACCAAGTGTACATGTATGGGTTAGGAGAGAATTTTGACTTGATAGATTCAACCATGATACTTTAGTTGGCAAGTAATTTTTACAATATCAAAATCATTCTTCATACAACGTGATACACTATCAATGATTTAGATAGTACAACAAACTATACAATTTTGGTGTTTAATAATATATAAACCTCAAAGGTGGCCTAGTACTTAGAGACTTTTCCAGTGAAGATTTAAGTCCAATCTCACATGTTCCAGCTTCTGGGGTAGTTTTAACGCACAACCTAAGTGGTTCCTAAAGAGAGCTCGATGCCCAAAATTCTTAAAATGCACCTATGACACGCCATAACCAATGCAATACTCGGCGTTGTAGGCCTTAAGGCAAGGCATTAGCGGGTCATTAGATCAATTCAAACACGACTTAAATTTTGAAGTCTCATTGAGTTTAGTTGAACTCAAAATGGGGGGGGGGTTGCAATACCAAGTTTTCGCTAAACCGTGCAATTAATTCCCTCAAAGAAAAGTAACATAATGTATATAAAAACAGTCGAACCTGAAAGCATTACCTGGATCTTTGACCTTTTCTTTCTTGCTCGAGTTTGACACCTCAATATGTGGTTTCATGCTGGGAACGACATTTGTTTCCATTTGTTAAATCATACGGAAAAAACGGCGAGTGTAACAAAAAGAGCGTTGTACGTGGAAATAGTTCCCATCTGATATACGCACATCGGAACATTGACCTGCAAATACAGTGTTCAACTTCTTACTATTAGTTTTGGAAACCGATAAGGTGTTTAGACCTTTCAAGTATTGCTTACACCCAAAATGACGAATTGATTAACAAATAACGTGTTAAATAATTATGGTTAATTCAATGATTTAATTTCAAACACATACATAGTTTTTAATGTACCGACTTTGCATAAATGCTCATAGAATAAACTAAAACATGTATATTATAAGTGTATAAAGACTTTAATTTCCAGAGTAACATATACAGATACTTGTCGACAACAATGTTCTTGTAAAAGTTGTGCCGCAAAAGGGTCCTTGAGCAATACATGTTGGTTGAATAGGTTTACCTAAGTTTTTAGACACAGAAAAACTAACAAACACAATAGAAGATGGAACTAAACTAAGCTAGAATAAAAAACCGACGCATCCGTAGATGTTCTTCAGCAAAGTAACACGAACCACAGTAACCTGCATATTACCAAATCGCACCCAAAAAATTTGTAAAAAACTACAACAAACCAATCCCAAACACCCCCTTAACAGCTTAGCTATAACCAGGGCCGGTCCTGAGATTTCGGATGCCCAGATGGCGAGATGACATAAAACATTGCCCCTTCCCGGTAACAACGAAGTTAGAGACGTCGCGGAGGGGTGTGTAATATGTGCAGTCGTGCATGACATCCACCTTAAAGGGGTCACATTTTTATTAGTTTTGCATATAAATATGTATAATAACAAACATATCTAAGCCATGTAGTTCAATTTTATATGCAATTTCTCTTAAGTTTACAAGTATAACAGAGCATTCTTGTTGTTATTGTCTAGGAGGATACACTATTTTAAGAAGATTGAAACCTATATAGTCATGCTACATGGCTCATTGTCACGCTCATGTTTATTTAATAAACGCATATTACTGGTTAGAAGATAAATTTTGAACCACTTGTCGTTAGCAAAAAATTAAAACTATTTGCACATGTATAATAGCAACAATTAACGTCCATTAAGAAAACTAAAAGTATAGAACATAAATTTGATTGCGACAAGAATTCAGAAGTAAAACAAATATCATTTCACACTAATCTAACATTTTTGCACGTAAATTTATTTTGTCAAAACGCCATTTTACAATACTGATTTTGTAAATTAACACAATAATCAAGACAAATAAACTGTTGCTGACTAGTCCTCCCAACAAAGTGGGCCCTACAATTATTAATATGTTTTAAATTTGACATTATATTTCTCTCTCCACATTCATCTTCTTCCCTCAACAACAAACAATACCTTCCATTTTCAGATTCATATGTTTTTTCATAACTTCATCTGTATATATGTAAAATGAATATGAAGTTTGATGCCCCCAAAATTATGATGCCTTGGGCCGTCACCCACCTCGCCCAGCACTAGATCCGGGCCTGGCTATAACAAAAACCATAATACAAACCAAACTAATCTCCACCTATGATACACCATGTTCATAACACCTCAAGTTAACAACACAATAGAAATAGAGCTATTCTGCTCCCCTAGCTCCTGAAAAAAGTATGTCAGCTTAACAAAATAGGCAGGAATAATATAGATGGAAACTTTATACCTGGTATCGCCAAACTTAAAGATCTTGAAAATCACAAATCTTGAATATCCTGCTCACAAAAATATAAAAAAAAAGATTCAAGAATAGGAAAGAAGATACAATATAATTATAACAAATGTGTAGATGAAACATATGAAACAATTCATAGTTATATGGTATAATTTGTTTTTGGCTCAAATGAAAAAATCACAAATCTTGAATATTCTATGAACATACATAGTTATAACAAATATGTAGATGAAACATATGAAACAATTCTCGAAACAACTATAACAAATTATACCTCCTTATAAGCTTGTGGCGGCTTATCCTCAACATGGCTAGACCGTCTCACAGTCGACAAATCCACCGGCTTTCGTGGCTCCCTATTCACTATTTTCATCTGCCATTATAAACCAAACACAAAACCCCAAATGACTTGCATAAATTTAATAATCGTGCAACAAACACTATAAATACAGTGAGATAAAAAGGAACATACAGGTGATGGTTTAGGAGTTGAAGAGGTTCGCAAAGATTGCTTCGTAGTTAATCTTTTTAGGGGCGACCATTTTTGTGAAGTCGGAGGTTGATTGGAGGAGAAAGATTTGGAGCAAGACACGTATCTATCAGAGAAAACACGTAGCTGGAAAGAGATAAGTATCGAGAATAGTCTACAAACAAACCAACGGAAAAAAAAAACATAAAGGCCTAAACTAAGAGCCCAACAAAACAGTCGACCGAAAAACGGCCCAGTCCAGCTGTATTTTGTCGCCACTCTTCATGCTAATTAGTATATAGTCTAATAATAATAATATATAGTCTAATAATAGCGGTTGAAAAAAACACTGTTCACCTTAAGCACTGTAGCAAGCTACAGTGCTTGGGCCGGCCCACTATTTTATTTTTTTATTTTTTAACATTGCACAGAGCTGGGTGCCGGTCCCAATTTTTTTATTTAAAATTGTTGCACAAATAGGGGAAAAAAAATGTTACACAATGTACCTACGCATATCAGATAAAAAAATACCCCCGCGGTAACATTCCGAATTGACTTAAAACACTGTCATTTTAACATACGAAGAGTACCAAAAAAATAAATTCGAAAAAAAATAAAAAATAATAAAACAATAAAAAAATAAAATTTTAACTCAAAAATGAACACCGCAAATATTAAACATGAACCGAAAAATAAACCCTCGCACAAAATACAAGTCTCATTTAAAAGCCCATGTTCCCATAAAATTATATTAAAAAAAATCCCGTATAACTAAATAAGGAATTCTATTAAAACATAAGGCCCCACACATAATCCCCCATATAAAAAAAAAACAAACTATTAAACATGAGGCCGAAAAAATTAAAACCGCAACAAATAAAAAAAAAATAAAATAAAACGCCATCGCTTAGAATAAGACGACGTATTTTGTTCTACACGCTACAGTGCTCACGCCCCTTTTGGGCCCCAACTTGGGCCAACCAATTGGTTTTTTTTTAAAAAAAAAAACTATTAAGCATGAGGCCGAAAAAATATTGTAATTTTTTTTTTCTATTTTATGCCGAGCGGTTTTTTTTACATTGCCTAAAAAAAAAAAAAAAAAAAAAAAAAAAAACCCAAATGGGTTGGCCCAAGTTGGGAGCCCAAAGGGCCGAGCACTGTAGCGTGTAGAACAAAACTACGTCATTTTATTCTATGCGACCCACACAGAATACAATAAAAAAACGCCATGTTCCTATAAAATTATATTAAAAAAAACCCGCATAGCCAAAAAAAGAAACCTTTAAATATGAGCCCCACACATAAGCTCATATAAGAAAAAAAAACAAACTATTAAACATGAGGCCGAAAAAATAAAACCACACAAAATTCAAAAAATAAAAAATAATAATGCCTCGCAATTACGCGAAAAAAATTAACGACCCGCAGCAACGCGCGGGTAATCACGCTTGTTGTAACTATTACAAGTGTTTTAATATAGTTACATCAAATCATGTAAGAAAACAAATGCCTTTATTCCAAGATTTTTGTTTCTATTTGCCATCAAGCATCTTTTTTTACCACACCTGCTGTAGATATTTACTTAATTATTTGGGTGAGTTTATAAATATATATAATAAAAACCAGCACATCTCGAGACAAATTAGCGATACTCGAACACCATTCAGTTCTGAAAACAAGTTCCTTGGATAATACAAGAATGACTAATTATACGTATAATGTGAGGCCACATAACATAATTGACAACAAAATTACCTACCCATTGTTTAAGTTATCTTACGTCAAGAAAATTCAATCAAAAATGAAAACGGGAGCATTAAACAACACCACCGATAGATTACATGAATCCTACGCGTACTACTCTTTGGTCGCTTCTTCTTGCTCTTTACTTGAATTACTGGAACCAGCAAAACGCTTCTTCATAGCTGAAAATTTGAAAACGCGGACACCTTGTCAATAATATATTAAGAAATTTAAAATCTCACATAAAGGGTTCAGCCAGACCCGCCCATAACAAAACACGATTGAAAGTCACCAGATGTGTACTTTAATGCCTAAAACCTCATAAATCACCATATAGAAAAAAGATGTATTAGTATTACTACCTACCAAATCCTTTTTTTTATCATGTTTTAAACGCTAATTATTCGTAAAAAATCTAAATTTTTTGAATAAGCGTGATTATTCAACCCGAGCCGACCATAACAAAATTTACCCGTTTTGACCCGTTACCCAGCCAGCCTATTCTGCCACAAGAAAAAAAGCGAAAGATAGAACTAGTCTCAGAAACTTACATTTCACAGAAGATCCAGCAAGACAAGTGAGTCTAGATTTGGTATTGGCCTCAGCTAATGCCTTTGGTTTATCCTTGGTGGCCATACGAACATCCCAAACCTTAATGATACCATCCGAAGAAGCAGATGCCACCAAAAACGGATCTTCTTCAGAGTTCCCATCAACCTTAGAAAGTACTACTATTCCTTTTACACGAGCTGAATGTGCATCCTCGATACAATATGCAACCTTCCCGCTAACTGTATCCCATGCAGTGACATTTCTGTCCTCTCCACCAGTGTATAGAAGTCCATTCTGTTACAATTTCACAGTTATTTCAGTTCTTGAAGTACGTATAACAAAATGTTAAATTAAACTCAAATAGTTAACGGTAGCAATGACCAAAGCTCTGTTTAGACAGACACGTATATCTTAGATACTTAAATTGCAAGAAACATACACAGAGCCTAGAAGAACACCAATGACACATCCCCTAAAAATCCAATTATTTTGGGATGCTTGCTTGAAGAGGATATGCGAACATTACAGAATACACCAAGAGGGTGGTATTAATAGTCATCACAAACAAAATGGCTTGTCAGCCAAGGCATACAGAGAATGGAAGAGTCGGGTAAGTTCGAATATGTATTCAATAAATTTGAGTCCGAATTCATGTCTTTCCAGCATTGACTGATAATAAATTGTACAGAACAAGATTACCAGATTTTAACTGGTATTTCGAATTTGAATACTTACAAAAAAAATGGCCTACACACTATTTCAGCTATGATCCCCATCTCTCAATAATTTCTATTTTAGTGGACTTGAATATGTGTAGTCTTATACCAGTATTCTATTTTTTTAGTGCGGTCATCAGCTCAGTCACTATAATATGCCTAAAAGAAGATGGTTGATTATCTACGACCAGAATTGAATGAAAGAAACTTGCCAGCTACTAAAAAGTAGTCAAATAACCAGAAGAGTATGAACAAATGATACATATCAGTTCCATAATATAAAATACAATAATCAACTGAAGAAGGCATAGACAGCATGTTGATGATGTGAAAAGTGACTCACAAGTAGACATAAACCAGGATTAGTTAGGGATTCACAATCTATGATATCTGTAAAAGATATGCCGACAGATTTGCAGGACAACATAATGATAATGAATGATCAAGATTTCTCTCAGTAAGAGCTAATATTACCAAATCTCTTTCTTTGTCCTGAGTTTTCACAAAGCCTAACATAACTAAAAGTTTAACTTCATACACACAGGTAAGTGATACATTACAAATGAACAATATACAATGTACACTCATTCTGGTCGACCAAGCCTCTGTGTAATTGGCCCTGTATCTAAAGTACTTAAAAGAAACTTAAGAAGACTATTTATAAAATTCACAATCGCAAACATCACAGCACACAAAAGTAAGTTTGACTAATAAAACCTACCAAAATCAAGAAACTTTGCAATCTTTTTGGGACATCTAAAGTTTCAGTTGTGAATATTTCTACAGACCCAGATCCCACAGGCAATGGGCATTAAGGCAACAGAGACGTTGAAAATTTTAGTACAAAATCATAAATGAAATAACTTTCTCCATCAGAAGGTTTGTTGAGCAAAATAGAAAATCAGCGATGAGCCACTCCCTATCTCTAGTTCAAAAGCACTTTGATCATAGCTTATCAAAACAGCTTGTATAGCTTAAGTTGTTTTTGTCCATCCAAACACTCAAACAGCTAACTGTGTTTTGGTAGCACAATAAGCTGATAAGCTACTATTCCCAAACACCCCGTAAGTCAAGATATCTAAAGTGCTCTTTACAAGCATAAGAAACAAAAACAACAAATTTCGTAGTCGTAGACATCACATGATCCCACTGCACATATAAGTAAGTTCAACTAACAAAATCTATCAAGATTTTTTTTTTAGAAGCCTTGCAATCCTTAAAATGACCAATAAGGACTACAACTTACAGCTGATGAGTTGATGAAAGAGTAAAGCTGTAAATATCATGAACGCTAGCAAAATAAGCCAAAAGCTAGCGGGCGAAGTTGTTTGGCACCCTACAATGAGCAAAAAAAGCTAAAGTTGTTTGGCTCCATACAATCACTAACACAACTTTTACAATGTTCTGGTAACGCACTAAGCTGATAAGCTAATTGTACCCAAACACCCACAAAGTCATATATCTTAGTATCTACAGTTCGTACTATTTAAGAACTCAGGAAGCAAAAGCAATAAAACTCAAAACCCCAGAGATCACAGAACATTAAAAAAACTTTTACAATTCTTATCACCCTAAGCTGCGATTTCCGTTATAAATTCCGACCAGCCACCAAGCGTAAAAGTTACAGAGACTGTTAAGTCATATATCCTGGGCAGTTAATCTCGGCGAGATCTCGGCGAGATCTCGTCGAGATCTCGGATCTCGGCCTGAAAATAAATCTCGGAT